>RPOG01001089.1:0-185163 GCA_008086565.1 Thalassoma bifasciatum | reverse complement strand
TGTGTTTGTGTGTGCGTCAGGTGAGCAGGTGAACATTCTCTCCTCTCATTAGCAAACAATACTCAGCACAAAGCAACTCTGGCACACAATGACACACAGCAGCTATTTTCAGCAACAATGGCCTCCAGAGAAAAAGTCAGTTCACCAGCTGGGTGATTTGTTTCAACTTAGCAAGGGGAATAACAATCTGTTCAAGTGCCCCACTCACATTTTCTCCTCAAATATCCATCCAAACAGCTTCATAAACATTTCTCTTATTTAATCAACAAAGACAAATTGAAATTATGCAGCAAACTCATTCAACAATCAGGTAAAACTAGTTTTTGCTGTGAAGTTTGTCTCTCTAAAGTCCCAGCTCAGTGAAGGTGATGACAGACAGACGCTTGATAAAAGGGGCTGTGCAACTGATGTTGACATAAAGACCAAGTTAACTTAGTTCTAGTTTAGGATCTATTGTGGAGTTTACATTGTATCAAACAGTGCAGCTCTGCATAAAGGCTGATACTGCTTTAAAAAGGCAGAAATGACTCTGGAGATTAGAGAGCAATCATTTGATCCGTTGATATATAAAGTGCTCAGCATAAATGAGTACACCCCCTTTGGAAAGTAAGATTTTAATCAATATCTCAATGAACGCAAGAACATTTCCCAAATGGAGCAGTACATCTGTGAATTCATGACACCATGAATGAAATGCAGCTCCCCAACACCAGCAGCACTCATGCAGCCCCACATAAGGACACTGCCACCAACACCACGTTTGACTGTCGGCACCATGCACTTATCTTTGAACTCCTCACCTTTGCCACACCTTACAATTTTGAAGCCATCACTCCCAAAAAGATTTAGTCTTGAATATATTTGTTAGGAAAAGTACTTTTAGTGTGTGCAAATTCACAAATCTTGTTTGCAATCAATGGCCCACATTTGTGGGAGTATTTTGTAGTAGTGTCCCATGGAGTATTTTGATTCTGATAAGAAAGTAAAGGTTTTCTGACAAATCTGTTGGGGTGTACTCATTTATGCTGAACACTGTACATTACTAGGTCATCAGTATAAATATGGCTCTTTCGTAAGAGTAAACTACCTGTAAATGATGCCTTGCAATGTTGCGCAGTGATGTATAAAAATATAATCAATACTGACGGAGAGTGTTTCCTGCTTTTGTATATCTGACGGTTTGATCTTATTCATCCTGAAACTGTTTCAATAATGTACAGATAGCTCTGAGTCCTATTGTGGTATCAGTTTGAGTAAAGGCCAACTTGAGAGATGGTAGTACAGTATTAAAACGAGAAGATGACACTGCTGTTTAGAGGGTTAGACCAGAGAGCTGAGGTCTTGATTGGTTATAACTCACAAAACCTCTGTACTCACTGTTTCATGTCCTGCATCTGACAATCCATGTTATCCTGTTGTGTTCTGAGGAGCTGGACTTCATACAGCAGTTTGCTGAGGTCCTCCTGACGAACTTTGGTCTCTTCACTCTTCACGATGGATACCTGACACAGAAGGAGCAGCTTGGTTTTATAACTTACTGAGATAAATTACATGCAAAAAATAAAAAATACAATAAATTAAAATCACCTTCATTAATTTTTGAATGTTCTTTATTTCAAGCTCTTTATTTCAAGATTCAGCTTAATTGTCATTACACTTATTTGTTTTTCCATCAACTACAAAAGTGGCTAGCTGAGCATCAGTGTATTTGCATTGTGACTGCCAGCCTGTTAGCTTCTTGAAATGAGCATTTAACTAATAGCATAAATTCATATTCCATCCAAAAAACAATTTGACCATTATATAATTCTGTAATGTTATGATTTTGTGATGTATATCAAGGATTCAATCCTCACAGAGTCAGCAGCAAACATTAACCAAGAGCTATGATCAGGAACTCCTTCGGTGATAAGCATTAGCAGGTGCCTCTATAACAGTATCAAGATATCCTTATCCATGATAAACTACTCCTTTTTGACTTGATATCTACCTTGAATTATAATGTTAGTTCTGTATATAGCTTAGCATAGATTTTGCTTTGACAGATAACATGACTGCTCATCATTAGATGAAGCATTTCTCTCTAGAAAGCAACAGGTTATTGATTTTGAATGGTTTCAGCTGCTAATCAGTGCTCTTACATCTCCTCACATGTGATTAAGTTTGTATCAGAGTTAAAGTGTGGAGACAGCTGGTTGTAAATAAGCTTAACATTACAGATTTTGATGTCAGAGTCAATATGTTCGGTTCACTGTGCAATTCTTTGACAGCGTTGCTGGAAGAAGTAATTCATTTTCTTGCTAGTGGAGCCGCTTAGGAATGCCACCATGAATAAAGCCTTTTAGCATTTCTGCTCAGTGAGTCTGATGTTGATGTATGGATATATTTACTGCCTTGTAATGAAAGCTACACTGGAGTCTACTTGTGTGTTTCATAATACAGAGAGGTGTTATTTTTTCTCTGCCAGCTCTGTGTGTCCAAACCTTCCTCTTGATGTGTTCCAGCATGTGTTCATGTCCCTGAAGGAAATACAGATGCTGAAACTCTGTGTCATCTCGCTCTGGCTTCACCAGACCGCTCTGCTCAATGTTCACCACTTTCCGAAAGCCATCTAGACACACAGACACAAAAGAACAGCAAACACTAAGAACATGTCCTATTTTAAAAAGGTTGCAACTCTGTGTAAGATGTCAACAAGTGGATGAAGATAAAATTTGATGTTTAAATCCTGCATTTGATTAGAAGTAGTCCAAAATCTGAAAAAGATATAGCGAGCTAATAGTTTAACAATTGAGTTCCTCAGTGTGGGATTGCAAAGACGTTACAATTTAATCATGTACACAACAAACTATAATAAAGTGATGTAGAGAATCTAAACAAACCTTGGTATAAAAGGGTCAAGTAGGAAAAAAAACAAGAAATACTTGCAAAAATAACAGTTTATCAGCAAAGTATTTCACCACATCCGCTAATGTAGATTAAAACTGCACCATTAAAATGTGCAGCAGAAGTTTGGTAATCTTTTAAGAAATCATGGATGCAGTGTCTTCTCTGTAAAAACGAGTGGCACCACTCATCTTGCATACATCTTGTCAAATGTTATCTTGTCATCAGCATACAGATCAAAATCAAGCTTCTGTGATGGCATAGGGATGCACAAGTGCTCATTACATAGATAGTTCACTCCTGCACAATATATACAAGTCTAGGAGTAACATCTACGAACATCCAGATGGTGCATTTTTCAGGGTAGACCTTTCATGCTTCCGCAACATTACCCAAAGTACAGTATTTCACTTTCAAAACACCAGGACCAGTTTTTTTTGTTTGTTTCCTTTCGTTTACTAAGTGTTGTTCAAGCAGAGATAATGTACAACAATAGTAAATTTGCCCCTATCCCTGCAGTTCTGAATATTTTGGCTGGAACAAACTTTTAAACGTGCACATATTTTTCATAAAACAATGGTTTTTCAACTTGTTTTTGAAAGGAATACAGAGGGTGAGTGTACTTACACATGTTGAGCTGTCGAACAAAACTTGCCATGTTATTGTGTTTAAAGTACTTTGGAAGGACTTCTTTGGCAAAGCGTCCCTGGTCAAACACATGGAAGCTTGTCCCAGTCTGAAACATAGAATAAGAAAACACCTTTCAGTCCTGTGCAATTCACAATGTAAACCCAAAATTAACCAGCTTGACCTGATGCTCATTTTGTAGCTTCCCTATGCTAATTTCTTGTCCTTAAGGATTCATTTTTCTATCATAAATACAGGACCTCACAGTCAGACAAAAATACATGGAAACATACATTAAAAAAAAAAAAAAAAAAAATTAAACAAATAAAGTTAACGTCAACTGTCCTACTGATCAAGGATCTCTTCTTTTTTGTTGTTTTTGTTTGTTTCTGACCAACACTGGACCCACATTAATAAACTTTAAAAAAAATAAAATAAAAATAAAAAAGGGACTCAACAACATGAAGGATATTTTCAGTTGTGCTTCTGACTGTTAAAATTAAGATGGAGATTACTGACACTTATATTTATTGCAAGCAATCAAATCCTTTCTGGTTCACCAAATGAGAGGATCCTCTTGGGTCCCACTGCTGCTGTGATTGAAAGTAATCATAACGCCACATTGCCTCTGAATAGCAAATTTAATTTTAAAAACATTCTGATGGCTTAGCCGGTGAGTATTTACTGTCAAACAGAATCAAAGTATCACAAAAACTTTAGGTTGAGCTGCCACCAACAAGCTAAATAATCCCTCCTTCTCTCTCTCTCTCTCTCCATACCATAACGGACAAGTAATATTCTCCCAGTATAACCTAGCAGTAAAACTGTGTTAGATCATGTAAAAACTTGTACCAAGAGGTAGCAAAATTCTCACAGAAAAGAATGAGATTTTTAAAAATGAATCATTGTTGACTCAATGTTGTTGTGTCCTTGTGACGGTGATTCATCAACTAACAGTTTGACAGTGCAATAGCTGATTCTGCACACTGAACATTCACGTCATGGGACTGTTTCTTTGTTTGTTTTCCTACTAAGAAACAGCAGAAAACTGCTGGCTACCTGAGATAAAGTGAAAAAACTATGAAAAATTCTAAATGTTATGTAAAGTTGGTATTGGGCCTCTGAATGCCTTTGCAAGAATCAGTGGTTCTCTTCATTAAGAAAAAGAAATCATGTGTTATGCAGTCAGTGAAAACAAACAACTTCAGCTAATCCCTTTGAAAGCCACAGTATGTGCTGGTTTTTGATTCACTAAGTTCATCAAGAACATAACTGATTGTCCCCACATGGAACTTATAAAGGTAATTATTTGATCATAGTTTTACACACACATTCAAATGATAGCACCTTTCTGAGTTAGCGTTGCTATGTCAAATGTGTTAAGCAATGACCCTTTAAGGTTGATGAAACAGAATTATTGCACAGATAGTGATGAAACTATAGCACCAGTTACTCACTACTTTGCCCACCAGCCATGACTTGGTTTTCAAGATCAGTAGCATCTTCACATTTTTACTGTTTGATTGTTGGGGAAACTTCAAAAGTTGACTACAATGAGCTACATGGTATTTCTTTGGACTTGAAATTGCCACCACCACAAAATTGACCATCTTCTTTCAAATTGTACTCTTAAGGAAAACTTATTTCATATGCTGAAATGACAAATTTCTGGGATGCTGCCCATTGTATCAAAGTTTCACATTGTGTAATAGATACTCATTAAGGAGAGAGATGAGTTCCCTCCCTCTCCTCGGCTGCACTCTCTCACCTAACAGAATCATGAATGATCGGATTTACATTTGATTCTTTGTCCAGTTTTGATACAATGATTTGCAGGGGATTTAATTCTACATTGCTGACTTTCAAGCCGGCAAAACTTAATCATGAATAAAAGTATTTAAACTTATAATCTACAGACATATTAATAGGAATATCCTTGCCTGAGGTGAATAACCACAGATGTCCTCTGGGAACTTTTTTTTCTTTTTACCTTTTTCCGACTAGGAAGTAGTGTGAGCTGTGTCTGAGGAAAGCAGTGTTCCTCATGAAAGCACCTGTCAGGGCTGACAAAAGGCTGGGAGCATGTTGATGAGGTCACTGTTTCTTGCTTTGATATGCGGGAAAAATAGATTCATGTGCCACCACAAAGATCCTCTGGTTTGCATCCCAACATGCGCAACACTTTTCACAAACCAATGCCGTTAATTATCAGCAGGCAAAAGAGACTGTGAGAACTTTGCAAGTGATCTCGAACAGTATCTTATCTTGATTTATGCCTGATCATAATCCACAACTTAAAATGAGATTATCAGTGCCAATATATATTATTTATAAACGCTTTTTCTCAGCTTCCCAATCAGGTGGACCGGATCGGGTTGATATACGACAAGTCTCACCAACACCACGCCAGCTGATGAAGTTTAGCAGTGAGAGGAGAGATATGTGTTTTTTCTCTGCTGAAAACAATTTCTTGGATTTATTTGTACAAATAGTGAACACAGGAGCTGAACTGTCTGATAGAAAAGGGACAGATGGACACAAGAAAGCAAAACGGGAGAGTGATAGAGCACAGGCTAAAGGCTAAAACACAGGCTAAGCTGTTTGTGATAATGTTCATTCTAAGCCACATGCAGCAGTTGTACAGCAGTGATCTGTTCAAACCTGAGCGTTTATAAATAAAATTAAGAGCCAGGTTACGTTTGCTTTGCTTGGTAGATGAACACTGATAGGACATGACCATGATTCACTAACAATATGGACACATCTCAGAACACCAGACTGTGAGTAGTGCTAAATGTTGCTGGCTACTAAAATACAGTACATGTTGTCACATTTGAAGCAACAGCTCTACATAACAGTTGACAAATACATTACCTTAAAAAGTTGTACTGAACAAAAGAAATTAGTGTCAAAAGGAAGATGCTATCTCTTTTCACTTTCAAAGCAAATACCCAAATCATGTCATCACTACAATTTACAGGGGTCCTCCAGCCAAAGGGGTGGCTGCAATCCATGTCAAAGAATTCTCCACACAGTCCCTTTAAAGCATTTTGAGATTAAAAATTTCCTCTGATTTGGTACAAAACAAACAAACATTTATTGATTAGTTGATAGAGTGCCTTTGTTATCAAGAAACACCTCCCCAACTTCTATTGCATTTATCATCTCTATATTTAGCTCATAGTCCCAAAGCTTCTTTACCAGATATGACATAAAAATAACCCTTTATTTCTAAAATACAATAATTTCTTGGAGAAAAATGCACCAGTCAGCAGGTTCCTGTGCTTCCTCACCTCTGTCCTTAAAACCAAATGTTAATTAATAACCATGTAATCTGGACTTTACTCACTCCTCACTTATTAAATTCATTTATATGATATGAATAAAATACAAATCAACCAGAGTGATAAGGTCTCCTACTCTGTGAGTGCTTGCAAGGCGACTTGTTAGCAAGTCAAACAGATCTGAAGTTTGGAAAACTATTTTTGCAGCTAATTGGCAGGAATTACAGTTTCAGGCTAAAAGAGCACCACACATTTTGAATCATTGGAGGCTGTAAGGTTAAATTACTTGTTTAATATTTACATAAGATTTTTTTATCAACCGTAATTTTTTTAGTTTGTGTTCCTTAGTCGAACCAAAGGGATGATTTGATCAGTCTATCGGAGCATGAATTTCATTAGTTTTTCCATCATGTAAATAAAGTGTGGCTTTATTCTTTGCCAGACTGAGGTTGACAGAAGTTTTTGTGCCTAGACACACATAATTGTGAGGTCCGTTAACATCACACTTTCACAGTTTGATCAAAATCAGAACAATCTAATACAAAAAAATAAAAGAAGTCAGACTTTGGGGGAAGAGGACACAGGGCTAGTTCTTTCATTATTCATTTTAGTAAAACTGTATGTTTAAGTCTCTTTCATGTTCTGAGGTTGACTCACAGCGCTCCAGCAGATGAGGTGGTTGGTTTCTGGATCCTCCACCAGGGTCCACAGCTTGGTGAGAAAGGCTGGGACATTGCTGGCGTAGCTGCCGTCTACACCCATTGCACCTGGAGATTCCTGCATCTTGACTCCTATAAACCGCCAAGATTACTCAAACCAGAAAACCAGATCTGTGTATCTGTGATGTGTGTGTGCGTGTAAGTGTGTCTGAGTGTATGTGTGTGAGTGAGGGGGATGTGTGTATATGTGAGAACCCCAAGGCTAGTCCATTTTTGCCAAATCCCACTTCAGATAATCCGTCACTGATAATCCCAAGTTTGTCTCAGTCTCTTTGATTCCATTTTAGTTGGTCAAACTGTTCCTGTGCGTCTTCGTAGAAACAGTCTTTATCTTCTACCTCCTCCTTTTTTGTTGGTTTCCCTTTTTTCTTCTTCTGTTGTCTTTAATACATCCCACTTTGACCTGTCTTGTTACTCTTTCAGTTTCTTCTTTGCCTTTGCTCTCCTTGTTCTGTCCTCCCTGCCACACCAGCTATACAAATGAATGCCATCACAGAAGGTCCACGTCAGCACACACACAGTCCCACATTCAAGCCCACCTCTACCCCCGGCCTCCAGCTGACAATCAAGAGACCGCCCAGTAAAACAATACTGCATCAACACAAAAGCTTCAATGATGCACCACTGTCCCCATCAAAAAGCTGTTGCTGAAAGTGAACAGTGCAGGTTAGCAGAGACACCTCACGTATTATCTCTGAGAACAAGGATGCATTGAAGTTGTGATGCAGTGGACATTAGTGTGATTTATGAACTGCAGGGAACTCACAGGTCTCATCTCCAGATTGTATCAGATTAAGTCGTGAAGAAGTAAACCATGTATGAATGATGAGCTCAACACGGAAATACACATGACAGGGATGGAACACATTAGTGAGTAACAGCATCACAAAGAAAGCTGCACAGATATAATAGGCTACAATAGGCTTTCCATTCAAACTTTGAGGTCAGTTGGATGTAGATTATTGAAAATTGTCTTCCTCTGACTGCTTTCTAAAATATATTGGTGGTGGGCAAGCTAATGTTATTTTTTGATGCAATGTCACATCAGGTTTGTTTTTAATACGCAGGTAAATAAAAACTGGTGAAAGTAAAATAGAAATTGAAAAAAAAAAAAGTTTCAATAGAGTATTAGTTCATAAATTTAATGGAATTAAAACTATTGTTTTCCTCCACTGTAATTTAGTGGGGTCTCTTATGTGCAAGTTGTACTTAAACACTTCAGTTCGCAGATTGAATCCTGGGAGTTTTGATCTCTGGCTTTTTCTTTGGTGCCATCTTCTGGTCATCTTAACTCTCACACATATTTAATCAGAAACAAAAAGGAAAGATCAGATGAAGCTTTACACACTTGAATAATGATAGAAGTTTAGAGATTAATGTTTTGAAACTTAGTTTTTCTTACCCCCTCCCTTATCTTGTCAGTGTATACGTCTCTCTCTGATGCACGTGTGAGTGGATGAATTCAGTCACTGGTCCAAATGATGCCATCTGCAGGCCAAAGCTGCAATCACATATGGAAAAGTGGTGGAGTGTCATTTAAAAAGGTGTACTGCTCTCTAATGCCAAAGCATTAGTTTGTATGGAAGTTCTGCCTCACCTTAAATTGCAAAATATCTTGAGAATCATTATTTTTAGTTGCAGAGCAGAGAGTGACATGGGATTTATCTTACAATGACAAACTTTAGACGCTACCCTCTTTATCTACGGATAATCCCTGAGGTGAAGGAGGAAGGCCAGCAATGTATTTGTGCTCGGGCCAGTCTTGATAAAATCAGATTATTGGCTATCACCACCTCTCTTTGCAGTTAAAGAAGCAGGGAAACGGTGTCTCAAAAAGTCAGTGCCTTACACAAATAAAGTTTGGCAAAAGTAAGAGCATTAAAGATGTATGACATGACAGCTCCTAAAAAGTTGAGCCAAAACATGTTGAGCTCCCTCTAATAACCTATTTGTATGCTCTATAACTGACTATGCTTGTTTTTTTTTAGCAGGTATGTTGACTTTTTTAAGTTTAATGGACAGCCAGTCACAACCATGCAAGAAACACAAAAGGGAGGCTGATGGAAAAGGAGTTTTAATCTAATATTTGATCAACTTTGAACTTGTAAATGCAGAGTTTTTAACTCCTTACTGCCTAGATTAATTAAGAATCATATATAAAACATGTTTTTGTGTGTGCTTTCATTCTTGCAGATACTAAATTGGATGAAAATAGTAAACTTGAGTATAGCACATACACCAGATACAAAAAAGTTATATTTTACATATATATGAATGAAATAAGTTCCCTTTTAGCCAATATAATGCAACACAGTGCATTTGATAATTTTTTTGTAATGTGTATAATATGAATGAATTGTCATTATCAGGATACAAAAGTCATCTCAGCTGCATCAAGACCTGATGTCAAATATCATGTACATCATACATTCATCATGAGAACCATCATATAGGATTAAATATAAAGAATGTAACACACCACACCAAAAAACACAAGCCCATTCTATCCCATAAAATCCCAGATATACAAGTTAAAGATCAACATATCTTGATAAACAAGTTATATGAGCACACGAGTAAAAAGTTTGTACACAGCACATACTGGATGATATTAAGTACACAAGTAGAACGGCAAATAAGAAAGTGCACCATTTTTTTACATTTAACAACAAAATACACTGCAGGCAGAATTTCATCATAACACATCCAATGTCATTACTCGCATATTAATCCTCGTCCTTTGTGCCCTGCAAAATCTTTTAAATCTCTGGCTATAAAAATATACAAGATAATATATTGATGTTTTGGGCAATAATTCTTTTTCTTTTTTAGTGCATTAATTTTTGTTATACAAGGGCAATACATTTATTGTTTGTTACATTAGAATAAGTGTTTGTTACATTTTCATGGTCATGAGAAGTATATTTTATGAGCTAACAGTTGAGTTTCTGAGCTTTCTGTAGGTTTGCCACATGACTTTATTTAAGAAGAGCAGACTGGCTTGTAGACCTGAAAGTTATTAATATTAGGCAGCCCTCAGCCCCAAGCTTAATACTTTTACAATCCAAGAGGCCCCATTTAGTGTATTCAACGTTTCATCGTACATAGTGATGCGACAGCAGAAAAATATGGCATAGTTAAAGCAGAAAAACTGGAAACCAAAGATTAACATGTTATCACCCTTATCAGTGTCCAGGTAAGATTTTTCAGGCTAGAGTCATTGTTATATTTCCCCTTCGCACTTATCAGCCAAGACAAATAACCCATACATACATATTGCCCTCTAAAAGTCTGAAATATCTATTTCCTGATTGTGTCTGTCATATTGAGTCCCCCTCCACCGTTGGTCTGCTTGGTCTCTGCAGACTCTGTTACTGTGTTGCCCTGAGTTGAACCTTCATTCTGTACGGTTTAGGAGTCTGAGTGATCCCAAAGACCAGAGTGTAATCTGGTTCCCCTGCATCCTCAGGCCAGCTGAACTTATACTTTCTGAGCAGTGTCACCATGATGAAGAAGAGCTCCATACGAGCCAAACTCTCACCAAGACACATGCGAGCACCTGTGGTATTAAAAATAAGAAGACAAAGTCATCTCTAATATTTTGATTGAGCCAAATCTGCCTGAGAATGTCACAGAAACTTGTTTAGTGGTGTTTTTTTTAAAATGCAGACTTACCTGCAGAGAAAGGCATGAAGGCCTCTGATTTAACAAACTCGCCCTTGTCATTAAGGAAGTTTTCAGGATTAAACTCATAAGGAAACTTCCACTGTCCCTCCTCGTTTAGCACTGAGCTCAGGTTAGGGATGATCAGTGTACCCTGAAGTAAATAAAGAGAGGGATGCAGGAATATTTGTCAGAGGTCCAGATTAAGTTAAGGTCAAGTTGTCATCTTAAGAGTAAAATGGACTTTATTGACACAACACTGTCTCCAGCCTTCTGACCACTCTGAATGCTTTTACATCACTAGTGCCATCTGGAGTAACAATTCCATTTACACAATGAAGGCACAGCCACTGGGGACAGTTTTGAATGACGCCACAACATGTAGACAGGACTATTTTTGATGGAGATTTGATCAACACAACCACTGTGTCACAGCAGCAGTATCTGACAGACTCAAATGATAACTCACAGCCATTCACTTTACATCAAAAACCAGTTATACATTTGATTTTGCTGATGAATTGCGTGGCTGTACAGTGTGTTCAAAATATTTGTGCCAATCTTTTCTATGTCTTGGGGCACCATGTTTTGAGAATTATCTAGAAAGGATAATTGTATATCAATACACTTTTAGCTGGGTAAGCCCCTTTACTGTTTACTTACCTCAAAAAACAACAAGCAAACTACAAATATGTAGAACAACCAGCTGCATCTCACCTTGGGGATAGAGTATCCCATGAGCTCTGTGTCTTTAGTTGTCGTGTGAGGGACACTGAGGGGAGCAGTGTTAGCCACCCTCTGTATTTCATGGATCACAGCCTGCATGAAGAAAGTGAAACAACGTGATTTTGTTCAGTCTCTGACTTTATCCTGGGCATCAAAACACAAACTTGTGGAGGCTCTGACATCAGAAAGGGAGATCAGTAAAGTCATAATGTGAGATTCATTTATAATGCACTGAAAACAAAGCAATATAGACATGGCAACTGAGCAAATTTTGTCTTTTACGATAAAATTTACAGTGTCATATTCAAATTGTACTATGCTTTGACAACTTCATTCAGGACTAACAGGTTTGGTCAAGACCCTGATGAAGTCACAGGCTGAAACATGGTAGTCTAGAGCTTTAAGAGTTAAGAGTTTAGACCTGTTTTCTTACCATTCTCTGACAAACGTGCCAGGTCTGTGTAAGCACAAAAGGATAAAAGTGAAATGATTGTTCACCTGCATGTATGGCATTTCATGTCTGTCTTCAAAACTTGCACGATCCTTCCCTCCCAACACAGAGTCAATCTCCTTCTGACAGCGCTCTGAAATTAAAAATGAAAAAGAAAAAAAAATTCAAGCCAAAATTTCCATGGAAATTTTCCAAAAAAAAAAAAAAGAAAAACCTTCTGGAAATTTCCTGGAAATGTTCAAGTCCTTTGAAACTCGAAACACAATATCTGAGGAATCACACTGAACTGGATGCTATACAACTGGATTAAGGGCTTCTGACATATTTGAAAAGAGGGTAATTCTTGATAACTTTGAGGCTCATGGTCACATTTCTGCCCGTGCACCTTTCCTAAACTTGTTGTTTTCAATAAAATGATCTGTTCTTTGGCAGAGGGAGAAAAAGTAAAGTCATGAACTTGAGGACATAGACAGGTTCACCTTGTATTTGTGGGTGTGTTGAAAGGTAGAGGAAACCAGTGAGCAGGGTGTTGGAGGTGGTGTCAGTTCCAGCAAAGTGAAGATCTAAAGTGAACATATTCAGCAGGTCCTCTGAAAATGAGGAACCATCCTCAGCTCTCTAGAAAGAGGAGAAGATATTTTAGAGGTTATTTCATGCAGATGGCCTCAAGACATAGCCAAAAATTTTCCATAAAGTGTGTACTAAATTCATTGTGCTCCATTGATATCACAAGTGGAAAAGCAACTTATTCAAACAATCATCCACTCCTAACCCTCCTGATTTCAACCATACATGAAGTTAGTCTTATATTGGATTGACTGGTTAGTTATAGCTGAATGATGAAGTTAGAACTGTAAAATTAGCTGTGGTATCACAGCTTTGAAACAAGCCAAACGCCAGGTCATCACAGCTGCACACAATCGGACTGAAAATGAAACGCAGCATATTGGGAGTAAAACAATAAGAAAAAGACTGAGTAATATAAGAGCTCCACTGATATGCTGTACCATTGGTCATGTCCTATTTCAGGGTGCTCTCATCATTTCCCCACAGTAATAGATTAACAAAACTGCAAAGAGTAAATTTTGTACTTACACTTCTTTTTTGAGTTCTTAAGTGCATTCACACTGACAGTGTTGAAAAACAATGAGTGTTTTTTTTCTCTGCTGGCATACTCAAAACACTGCACTTCATTTAAGTGTTCTTACAAAAGTACACAATTGGAGACACTCTGAGTCAAACCAATGTTTTGACGCCCATATTTCCCCACCTGATCATAAGCGACAGAGGTGGCACAAGTTTAACAACCAGCAAGATTATTTTTAAAACTATGACAAAAGTGCATTGAAATTATGCAAATGAAAGAGGTGTCATGTCTTGTCACTTAAGATAAGTTTACACTTTTTATTCCAGAAATGTCCTTGATGATGTCACGCCTGCTTTTATTTTGTAATCATTTCTTTCCTCTTGTCTCAGGCCGCTTCACTTTCCTCGTGTTCCTTTACATTTTTATTCCTTGCCTTTTTCAGTAAAGAGTCTTGTTTTCAATCTGAATTGAGTTTTTGAGTCTTTTTGTGCCAATCTTTGCTAAAAGTGACATGGGGTCACATAAATATAATATGAGAGAGAATATAAGAGATGTAGCCCACCAAGCACACAGACACACAGACACACTCACAACTCATATTGCACAAAATGGAAAACACATGTAAGTACACACCTTGTCGAGTTCATCCAGATAGCAGTCAACAAAGTCCCTAGGTTCTCCAGGGATTCTGGTCTTTTTGTGATCATTCAATATTGAGGCCACAAGATTCTGACAAGTCTGAGTAACAACAGAAATATTTGTAGTCTTGGTTATTTTTTCAAATACAATTGTTTTTGGAGAGTTTCAACCAGGTTTTATGTTTCATCTTTAGTTTCATGCCCTTGAATTCCTTTTTGTTCCTCTTAACATACCTCAGCATTCTTAAAGGCTTTGGTGAAGGGCAGTGGCAGGCCACGAATCATAGGAAATGAATCATATAGCTGAAAAAAATTACAAAAGTAGATTAAGTACAAATACACAGACTTCAAGTTGGACTGCTCTTTGAAGCAGAATCCATCACAACAATTTTACTCAAGGGAAAAAGGGGTGAACAAGGTTACTACTTAGGGTGCACTAGTACAAAGGATCAGCTAAAACAGCCAATAGAAAAGTTGGGAAAAGAGCCTGTTTACCACCACTTTGTCATTAGACGTCGTTCTGTAAATCTTGTCATGTCATCCAGCCAGTAGACAACAAATCCAGTTATCCTAACTGTCTATGATAAAAAGTAATGACAGACAATCTACAATAATGAGTAAGTCATTAATGGTAACTTGTAATTTTTCTAATTTTAATATTTAAAAATGCTTATATTAATAATAATAATAATAATAATAATAATAATAATAATAATAATAATAACAATAATAATAATAATAATGATAATAATAATAATAATACATTTTATTTTAGGGCGCCTTTCATGGCACTCAAGGTCACCTTACAAGAATAAGTGCATTAAAAGAGGACTAAAACAGATATAAAACAAGCAATACAATATAGTACAATATATAACAATAAATTAAAATACAAAGCAGTGCAATGGTGGTGAAAGGTCAGAGGGAGTAGGCGAGCTTAAACAGA
Organism: Thalassoma bifasciatum; assembly: GCA_008086565.1. Classification (NCBI taxonomy): domain Eukaryota; kingdom Metazoa; phylum Chordata; class Actinopteri; order Labriformes; family Labridae; genus Thalassoma; species Thalassoma bifasciatum. The sequence continues at coordinate 170,136 of RPOG01001089.1, read as the reverse complement.
TGGGTTTTGAGTCTGGATTTGAAGAGGGGTAAGGACTCAGTGTTGTGGAGGTCAGGTGGGAGTGAGTTCCATAGCTGGGGGGGCCGAGCGGCTGAATGCTCGGCCCCCCATGGTGACAAGGCGAGCAGAGGGGACAGAGAGATGGAGAGATGAAGTGGATTGGAGGGTATGGGCAGGAACAGAGATATGAATGAGGTCAGAGAGGTACGGGGGGGGGCGAGGTGGTGGATGGCTTTGTGGGTGTGGAGCAGGATTTTGTAATGAATGCGGTATGTGATGGGGAGTCAGTGAAGCTGCTGCAGGGTGGGAGTGATGTGATGGGTGGATGGAGTCCTGGAAATGATGCGAGCTGCTGAATTCTGAACCAGTTGAAGTTTATTGAGAATTATCTGGGGGAGTCCGAACAGGAGGGAGTTGCAATAGTCCAGGCGGGAGGTGACTAAGCTGTGGACCAGAATGGCGGTGGTGTGTGGGGTGAGGGAGGGGCGGAGGCGGTTGATGTTTCTGAGGTGGAAGTAGGCTGACCGGGTTATGTTGTTGATGTGAGATGTGAAGGAGAGGGTGCTATCGAGGATGACACCCAGACTCTTACCTGAGGGGAGGGGGAGATGGAGGAGTGGTCGAATGGAATGGTGAAGCTATTGTATTATATTGTTAAATGCTTAAAAATTGTACTTGGAGAATTATTAATAAGCATGCTTTAACTCACAAGAGCCCATGGTCCATTTGCTATCTTGGCATTCTCAGTAAAACAGTCAATAACCACTCTGATGAACTCGTCATCATACTCAAAACGAGTACCAAAGAGAACCTGGCAGATGATGTTGGAAGCCGCATTGTGAAACATATGCTGAGGACTGAAAGTTTTTCCTGTGAAGGGTCAAAAGTTTCCTTAAGTTTGACACATTAAAACACTTTGCACAACAGAATTTTGTTTTTCTTTTTTCCTAATGTAACAATTAAAACATACAGTTAGCAAAAAGTTGCAATGAGACAGAATGACGAATGGACCCATCAAAGACATACCATTATTTTTTTCCACTGAATCCATGATGTACTGAATCTCTCCATAAATTCGGTCTTCCATGGAGTTTTTCCCCATTCCAAAGTTTCTCAGAGTCATGAGAGCAAAGCGACGATGCTCCTTCCACCTGGGACCATAATCTGACAGCACCATCCCTACAGCGGGTGAAGAGACACAACAAGTTTAAAGTTAAAGCTGCAAGTTACAGTTAGTGATGGGTTTTTACTCTGTACTGTGCCTTGACCTGATTTTGACCCTTGTTTGAGCAGGTGTGCTCCGGGCAGGGTTACCTTTCCTGTCGATAGAGTCATTGATGAGCAGATCTTGGGGTCGTCCAGCAAAATCATTTGCTTTGGTCACCAAAGCTGTCTTTATTGCCTCCATCCCATTGATGACAACAGCTGGTTTAGGTCCCAGATACAGACTGTAGACATTTCCATAAGATTTCCTCAGCTAGAATTGAAAAGATTAAACATGTCACCATTTAAAATACCCATAGTTCTCAATATCAATATCTCTCTTACAGGGTAAATCTGCCTTCTTTTTTAAGTTTTTTTTTTTTTTTTTGTTAAGTTTTTCTCATACCACTTTTTGTTGGCAAAAACAGATGCACCAAAGCAGATGCGTTTGCCAATAAATCACATTTCAGTAAAGACTTAAAGTTGCAAGAAAAATTATCTGAATCTCTTTGGGAGGATTTGGATTTCTGCATTCACTGATCATAAAATATGATGTGATCCTCATATCAGTCTCAACAACAGACAAACAGTCTGCTTAAAGTAATACCATGGTGGTCATAGATCCTCACAGACAATTTTAAAAGCCACCTGAATGATACAAGCTTAACAGGGGTTTAGACATGTTCGTTTCCATTCACAAAAAGCACTCACAAAGAGGTCTTGTCCTCATCCTGACCTATCCTTAAGGACACGCTTTCTTTGCCAGAATGATGGTGATTCATTAAACGTAACAAAAGAAACCCCTTTGAACTACTAACATCCCATAAATCTCCCCACTATTAGCTTATCAAAACCTTTGAGTACGCCTTTGTATTGTATGCATGTAGGAAAACTCCCATAGAAAACGACCTGTGTCACTGATTGGATCAAGTCCAGGATCAGTAGCAGCCAACTCTGAAGTGAAAACAGGTTATGTAACCACATTCATAGAAGTAGCAGTAACTCTCTGTGTGTATCCCTCCTCTCCAGATAAATACATTTAAATACAACTTTTATACTTTCACACATGACATAATTTTACTATGACATCTGGTAAGTTTCATTCCTGGTCTTTGATCAGAGATATTGACCCACTCTGAAAAATGTGACTTTCATGTAAAGCATCACAACAGCTAACGATGTACAGCTGTGCAGTAACAGTTCAAGACATTAAATCAGTAACAACATGTCAGTATAATCACTCACCCTCTCAAAGTCCTTCAGGGGATTCTCTGGGCTCAGCTGCAAAATGTTTCCCAGTACAGGCAGGACATGAGGTCCTGGTGGAAAGTTCTTGGGTCTCTGTGGTTTCAGCAGAAAGATGAAGGAGATGATGCTCAATAGTAGAATTATTGAAGCAAACATGTTGGAATAGTCTTTATTACTGTAAAGAGTTGAAGTCAATGAGTGGCTTTAAAAGCACAGCTCAGCTCTTAGCCCTGCCTCCTCTGGGATGTACTTAGCTTCCTGAATTGAAAGTAAAAGGAGCATCAAACAGACAGACACACACACACACCCTTTGAGAGGCAGATGCTTTGACTAACTTTCGCTCAAGGTATTTCCTGTTTCCTTTGATCAGTAGCTGGATTATTTCCCTCACTGACCACAAAGAGAATTTAGCCCATTTAATGCCTTTTTCTTCTTGACAAGTCACAAAATACTAACAAAGCCAGTACAAACAGTGACTTGTTGCCACATGAATTTTTTTCTATCATTGTATCTGTGACTCCTTGCTTTTTAAGTGTTTGAACATCTCTGGGTGATTTATGTTGTTTTACCACCTCCTGTCTTCTTGTAACTTTAAAGTTACAGTTTCAACTTTTCACCACACTGTTAACTGGTGCCATCATTACCAGGTACACTTGCAAAAACCCACAAAGACTCAGATAAAATCAATGATGTAGACCACCCAGGGATATAAATCCTACCCACTATCAAACCTACAGTCACTCACATGATCAGTTCCTCCTTATAATCTGGAGTAATCCCTGCGGCTTCTAAGCAGGTTTGTGCAGCCCGCTGCTCAAAAAGCTTGTTGAAAATTACAAGTTGAAAATTACAGACCAGTCTCATCTCTGCCATCCTTGTCCAAATTATTTTTGGCTGCATTATTTACTGTTGATATCATCATTAAAAGAAAAAAAAGAAAGAATGGGCACCTCTTTTGCCACTAGATGGCAACATCTGCAGCCAATCAACTTGAAGCACTTTGTTACAGTTACTAAGGTTTCTTTCCTCAAGTCTTAAGTCTTGCCTGTGTTGTACATTGCTTTGGACAGTCAAATAAAATGAAATGGTTAAATTATGTACTTTAAGAAACAAAATTTAAATTGAGGTGATGGCACGCCAATCTCTAATTGCCCACACTATATGTGGGCAATAATGAGTGTTTTTCTATTTAATGGGACTTTTATAGAGCAAAATCGAACATGCCAAGCCAAAGTCAAAGTACTTTGATATGTAACTGAATCTTAGTGAATGGACTTAGTTGCATTCCAAGTCCGACACAAGTAAAACACTCAACAATAATTCTAACTAGTTGAGTGTCAGTGCATGTTAATGATTTACAGAGATTGAAACATGGGAATTTTGATTTCTGACCTTTTCCGTAGTGCCACGATCAGGTCATGCCACCATGATGCATGTTCAAGCAAAAATTAAAAAGAGGGACCCACTGAAGTTATTCAAAGGTTAATGATTTGAAGACAGCTATCAGAAGAGTCAAGTCTGAATCTTAAATCCTCCTGTTTTCATCAGTGTACCGTGATTGTCACAGGCCTTGGGGTCTTGATGTGTGTGTTTTCCTTCATTCCTGCCTGTTTTCTTCTTCCAGATCCTCCCAGAGTGCCTGCCTGTCCCTCCTTGTTTAGAGATTGGCTTCACCTGTTTAAAGCCTTTCAAAGTTTGATGAATCCAGTATGGCAGTCTCTCTCTGCCAGCCAGGCACCCAACTTGTTTTTGTTTGGTGATCGTTGAGTTTAGTATTGGTTTCCTTTTACACATAGCTTTGTTTAGCACACACAGTCTCACAGCACCAGGCACTCTCACCACTGTTTGCTCAGTTCTTCAATAAATTTGTCTTTTATTTAAAAGCTTTCACCATGTTCAACTTCTTTTTTTGGTACCCTCCTCAACATCCTATGCACAACAGTACAAAACTCTATGATAAAGAATATGGGGTATAGATAAAAGGTCCATGGCTGTTACTCCAGATGAGGCCATTTGCAATAGTTTTTGATTCCTCTGCAGTCCACAGTTGCAGGTGAAATGGAAAAGTGATTTGTGTAGAGTACCACTTAAAAAAGGCCAGCTGCTCCTTTACATCTGCTGGACCAAATGATGGAGGCTTTTAATGCTAAAAAATCTGTAAGTTTGTTTTGAAGGTCAGAATGACCTAGCCATGAAAATCAGTATTTTTATCAAGGAGACAGCTGCTATTATTTTGATATTTTGTTTTTCTTGTGATGCAAAACTTTCTATGATGTTAAGATAGACAAACCTCTCCTTTATCTACTGAGATTTTTTTTAATAAGCATATTCAGATACAGACATACAGGGCATCTCTAGTGACAAATGATGACACCATTTTTCCATTTTGCTGACAGCATCATTGGCAGTGAGTAAGCAGCTCTTGGTTATAAAGAGACATTGCTGCTTCAACTTTTAGATGTTGAATAATGTTTATCCTTCTGATCATATTCATGCAATACATTTATTCTTATGTTATTTACATTGAAGCCAAATATGAAGCATCTATCCAAATCTGGAGCATCAAGCCGGATGAGAACCTCATTGTCTTCTGTTGTGTTTGGATTTGAATGCTTTTTAAAATTTTCTACGTGTTTCTCCCACTGAAGGTTCTTCTGTCTGATGCTAATCCTCTGCATTTGTCCACCACCATACGTAATCCATACATCCCTGATTCTATTTCCTGATTGTGTCTAGCAAATTGAGTCCCCCTCCTCCGTTGGTCTGCTTTGTCTCTGCAGACTCTGTTACTGTGTTGCCCTGAGTTGAACCTTCATTCTGTACGGTTTAGGAGTCAGAGTGATCCCAAAGACCAGAGTGTAATCTGGTTCACCTGCATCCTCAGGCCAGCTGAACTTATACTTTCTCAGCAGTGTCACCATGATGAGGAAGAGCTCCATACGAGCCAAACTCTCACCAAGACACATGCGAGGACCTGTGATGTTAGAAATAAGAACACAAAGTCATCACTCGTATTTTGATTGAGTCAAATCTGCCTGAGAATATCACAGAAACTTGTGGTTTGTTGTTCATGCAGACTTACCTGCAGAGAAAGGCATGAATGCCTCTGATTTAACAAACTCGCCCTTGTCGTTGAGGAAGTTTTCAGGATTAAACTCATAAGGAAACTTCCACTGTCCCTCCTCGTTTAGCACTGAGCTCAGGTTAGGGATGATCAGTGTACCCTGAAATAAATAAATATAGAGAGAGATGCAGGAATATTTGTCAGAGGTTCAGGTTAAGTTAAGAACATGTTATCAAGTGACATCACTTAAATGTGGTTCTGATAATGACAACTGTTGTCTGCCCTCAGTCAGAGCCAGGTGCCCACAGGCAGTCATGATGCTGTTTACATGGTATCAACACCAGAAGTACATGTGAACATTAACACACAAAGACAGCAGCATACCTACGGTTTTGCCTGAAAGTTTACACCCCCCAGCAGAATTTCTTATTTTTTGGCCTTTTCTCAGAAAATATGAATGATAACACAAAATCCTTTCTATCACTCATGGTTAGTGTTTGGGTGAAGACATTTATTAAAAAAAAATAGTTTACACTTTTTTAATCATAATGACAACAGAAACTTCAAAAATGACCCTGTTAAGAAGTTTACACCCCCTGGTGATTTTGGCCTGATAAATGCACAAAATATGACACAAATGTGTTTGAATGTTTACTAAAGGTAAACATCCTCACCTGTGATCTATTAGCTTGTCACCAGTGTGTGTGTATAAAAACTCAGTGAGTTTCTGAGCTTCTGACAGGCATGTGCACCTTTCACTCAGTGCTGCGTTGAAGTTTCTGGTTTCTGGGTCATGGGGAAAGCAAAAGATTTGTCAAAGGATCTGTGAGAAAAGGTAATCCATCTGTATAAACCAGGAAAAGGATTTAAAAAGGTATCCAAGGAACTGAGGATGCCGAGAAGCACTGTTAAAACTACAATTAAGAAGTGGAGAGAGAGGGATTCTGTTGAAACCAAACCATGATCAGGCAGACCAGCAAAAATTTCAGCTCCAACTGCAAGGAAAATTGTTCCATATGCAAAGAAAAACCCTCAAATAACTTCAGCTGAAATACAGGACTCTCTGAAAAAATTGAGGCGGATGTTTCAAGATCCACAATAAGGAGGCACTTGAAGAAGCATGGGCTGCATGGCCGGGTCGCCAGAAAAAAGCCATTTCTACGCAAATGCCACAAAATATCCTGCTTACAATACCCCAAACAGCACAGAGACAAGCCTCGAGACTTTTGGGACTAAGTCATTTTAAGTGATGAGACCAAAATCGAACTTTTTGGCCACAATCATGAACGTTACATTTGGAGAGGAGTCAACAAGGCCCATTGTGAAAGCTACACCATTGCTACTGTGAAACACGGAGGTGGATCACTGATGTTTCGGGGATGTGTGAGCTACAAAGGCTCAGGAAACTTGGTCCAAACTGATGAATGAAGTATGAATGCAGCATGTTATCAGAAAATAATGGAGGAAAATTTACACCCATCAGCCCAGAAGCTGCACATGAAACGTTCTTGGTCGTTCCAACATGACAATGATCAAAACACAAGGCCAAGTCAACCTGCCATTGGCTACAGCAGAAGAAAGTCAAGGTTTTAAAGTGGCCATCTCAGTCTCCTGAACTTTATATCATTGAGCCACTCTGGGGAGACCTCAAACCTGCAGTTCATGCAAGACAGCTCAATAATTTACAGGACCTGGAGGCTTTTTGCCAAGAAGAACGGGCAGTTTTACCATCTGACATAATAAAGACCCTCATCCACAACGACCACAAAGTTTTAAGCTGTTATTGATGCTAAAGGGGGAAATATGAGGTATTAAAAACTGGGGGGTGTATACTTCTTAACAGGGTCATTTTTGAGTTTCCGTTGTCATTATGATTAAAAAAAAATAAACAATTTTTTTTCAATGAATGTCTTCACCCAACCTCTAACCATGTATGATAAAAAGGTTTTTGTGTTATCATTCATATTTTCTGAGAAAAGGCCAAAAAATCAGAAATTCTGCTGGGGGGTGTAAACTTTCCGGCACAACTGTACATCAAACACTTAAAACTTGAGAGTACAATGGGCTTTTTTGAAACAACACTGTCTCCAGTCTTCTTACCTTGGGGATAGAGTATCCCATGAGCTCTGTGTCATTAGTTGTCGTGTGAGGGACACTGAGGGGAGCAGTGTTAGCCACCCTCTGTATTTCATGGATCACTGCCTGCATGAAGAAAGTGAAACAACGTGATTTTGTTCAGTCTCTGACTTTATCCTGGGCATCAAAACACACACTTGTGGGGGCTCTGACACCAGATAGGGAGATCAGTGAAGTCATAATGTGAGATTCAATCTGCAATGCACTGAAAGTAAGCAATACAGACATGCCAAATTTAAAGATCCTTATCTTTTAAAATATCATTTTCAAACATAGTATATGATTTTTACAATGCTCCAACAACTTCATTCAAGACTAACAGGTTTTGTCTAGACACTGATGAAGTCCCAGGCTGAAACATGGCAGTCTAGAGTAAATTTGTTCTTCTAAAAACAAGTGTTTCTGGAGCTTTGACCCGTCTTCTTACCATGCTTTGACAAACGTGCCAGGTCTATGTGAGCACAAAAGGATTAAAGTGAAATGATTATTCACCTGCATGTATGGCATTTCATGTCTTTCCTCAAAACTGGCACGATCCTTCCCTCCCAACACAGAGTCAATCTCCTTCTGACAGCGCTCTGAGACACACGGAAGTGAGGAAAAGCAAAGGATTACACTGTTAATGTTACAATCATTGGGAGCTCTCCTTCTTTCCATCTTTTTGCATCCGTTGTTAGAGAGACTAGAAAATGGTAAACAGATTCATGTCACTTGAATGCCTTTCCCAAAAAGACGTAAACAGGCTCACCTTGGATGTGTGGGTGTGTTGACAGGTAGAGGAAACCAGTGAGCAGGGTGTTAGAAGTCGTGTCAGTCCCAGCAAAGTGAAGATCTAAACTGAACATATTTAATTTGTCCTCTGAAAATGAAGAACCCTCCTCAGCTCTCTAGGAAAAGAACAGAAAAACTTTAATAGAAGCCTTTTCGTGTTGGACCTGAGATGTAGCCAAAAGTACTTGGGTCGTTCCAGCATTTGTGGGTTTTGAAAATAAAAATAAAAAACGTTCTCTTTACATTTTCATTTACACATTTAATAAATGTGCAATTTACACTCTTAAACATTGTGAAAGTAACCACTTAAACCTTTTACAGGACAATGCATTTAACCATTTTTAACTAAAAAAAACAAAACATTTTGGATTGTTTTCTATAAAAATAATATGGTAACAGGGTTGAAACTCAGGTAATAGAGTTGAACAGATATATTATTTTTTTTATTGTGGATCATCCGTGAAAGTGACATTCTGGTACATGCATGTACACACCTTGTCGAGTTCATCCAGATAGCAGTCGACAAAGTCTCTGGGCTCTCCAGGGATTCTGGTCTTTTTGTGCTCATTCACTATTGATGTCACTAGATTATCACAAGTCTGAGTAACAACAGAAATATTGTGGTTTGGGTTAATTTTCTCAAATACAATGTTATTTTAAACTTTATGTGTGGTTTCACCAGGTTTTTGTAACTTGACTTCAGTATTCTTAAATTTCATGTGTTTTTCCTCTTAACATACCTCAGCATTCTTAAAGGCTTTCATGAAGGGCAGCGGCAGGCCACGAATCAAAGGAAATGAATCATAAAGCTGAAAAATATATTAATGGATTAAATACAAACATAAGTACGAACACAGAGACTTCGTAGCGTAAACTGCTCTTTTAGATGGTTTTCATCAAAGCAATTTTACTCATGCAGTTGGACCCGATCACAGCAATTTTACTCAAGGGGAAAGGGGTGAATGAGGTCACTACTTGGGGTGTAACAGTACAAAAGATCAGTGACAACAGCCGTGGGAGTAGTTGGGAAAGAGCGCGTTTACCAACACTTTTACATTAAACAACATTCTGTAAATTTTTGGATATCTGGTCCCTGTAGTTTTGAAAGTGGCATGTTGTCCCATGGGCTGCACAGTGGCGCAGCGGGTAGCGCCTCAGCCTCACAGCAAGAAGGATGCCGGTTCGATTCCCCTTTCTTGCAAGGTGGGCCTTTCTGTGTGGATTTTGCATGTTCTCCCCGTGCATGCGTGGGTTCTCTCCGGGTACTCCGGCTTCCTCCCACAGACCAAAAACATGCCCATTAGGTTAATTGATTAGTCTAAATTGCCCGTAGGTGTGAGTGTGCGCGTGAATGGTTGTTTGTCTATATGTCAGCCCTGCGATTGACTGGCGACCAATCCAGGGTGTACCCCGCCTCTCGCCCAACGACAGCTGGGATAGGCTCCAGCCACCCGTGACCCTGAATAGCAGGATAGACGGTTAATAAAATGGATGGATGGATGTTGTCCCATTTCTATCAAGACAGGCATTTTGCTCTTTTTCTTTTTCTTTTGTATTATCGCAATTATGATGCAAAAAATGCTCTCAAATGGCACCAAACCAGCAGGTACGGTTTCTGCCATGGGCAATAATGAATAAGTTATTTATGGTGACTTGTTAGTTTTCTAATTTTCATTTGAAAAATGCTTGAAAATTGGACTTAGAGAATGATTAATAATAAGCGTGCTTCAACTCACAATCGCCCATGGTCCATTTGCTACTTTGGCATTCTCAGTGAAGCAAGCAACAACCACTTTGATGAAATCGTCATCATACTCATAGCGAGTACCAAAGAGAACCTGGCAGATGATGTTTGAAGCCGCGTTGTGAAACATGAGCTGAGGACTGAAAGTTTTTCCTGTGAAGGGTCAAAAAGTTTTCTTTAGTCTGACATGTGAAAATACATTGAACAACAGAATTTTATGACAAAGCATTAGAGGCCTTTTCCAATCGTTCTTGCCAGGATTGCATAGTTAGCCAAGGGATTTGATGGACCTTTAGGTAACATACCATTATTTTTTTCCAGTGTATCCATGATGTACTGAATCTCTCCATAAATTCGGTCTTCCATGGAGTTTTTCCCCATTCCAAAGTTTCTCAGGGTCATTAGAGCAAAGCGACGATGCTCCTTCCACCTGGAACCGTAATCTGCCATAACCATCCCTACAGCAGGTGAAGAGACACAGTATGTTTAAGGTTTAAGCTACAAGTTATAGTTACTGATTGGCTTTTACGCTTTACTATGCCCATTGCTCCTTTTTTTATGTGAAACAACAAATAGATGGTTTAAAGCACTTTCTCTTGTTGTCAGACCACTTTATACACTTTTATACCACATATCCCTACAATGATAGCATAGGCTGCCATATAAGCCCATTGGTATTGTTGTTACAGCACCAGGGGCAGTTTGTTGTTATGGGTCTTACCCAGGGACTCTTCAACGTGTGGAAAGCCAAATTATACATCACCATGAATACTATGATGTGAGAAGTTTAGTTTGAGATCACTCATGCTTGTCAAAGGTTCATCTAATATAATTATGTAAGTCTCTGATAAAATTGTTAAAATAAATATTCTAGAAATTTCATGATCTTCAAAATCAGACAGTCTTTTGGGAGGAAGGGTTAAAATTCAGAAAGCTCTTAGTTCTTCAGTGTTGTCTTTAACCATCCTTGATGCAAAGATTTAGAAAAAAATTGCTTTAATTTACATTTTCTGTTAAAAAAGGTGAGAAGATGCCTGTTAGTTGTCCCCTTGCCAAGGAGGGAATGGGGTCATGGGTGATCTAGGACAAGAAGAGCCATGACATGCTTGCAAAAGTCAATCCAAACCAGGGCAACACTTTTCATCCCTCCAGGTTGGGTGGTTTCACGAGTGCATTATACACACTGAGACACGGTGGTGGATCCAGGGGTGGATGGCTTCTCTGCAGAGTTTGATGTCTGAATCATTTTCATCCTGCTTTATCCCTCTCCATTTATATGCTTTTATCCTGATAACTTTGCAGTGAAATAAAGTTCATATCTACCATCACTTACCTTTCCTGTTGGTAGTGTCATTGAGAAGCAGATCTTGGGGTCGTCCAGAAAAATCATTTGCTTTGGTCACCAAAGCTGTCTTTATTGCCTCCACCCCATTGATGACGACAGCTGGTTTGGGTCCCAAGTACACACTGTAGACATTTCCATAAGACTTCCTCAGCTAGGAGTGAAAAGATTGAGCACATCAGTGTTTAAAATACCCATAGCTCTCAATAGCAATATCCTTCTTAAAGGGGAACTCCATCTGTCTTTTTGGTTAAATTTGGTTGTCATACTCTCATTCCACCTCAGCTTACAGCATGGCCAAAGCAGATGCACTCACCAAAATAGTCAAATTCAGTAAAAGAAATACATTTGCAAGGCAGAATGTGAACCTTTTTGAATTACTTTTATTGCTTTATGAATTTTCCATAAAATGTGTAAACTAATATCACACAAACACATGTAGATTTTCATGTTTTTGCTGTACACCTTGTGTGTTAATGCAATTTTCCAATAACTATTTAGACTTTGAATATAAATGTTGATTATTTCAGTTGTAACATGCAGTTACGACATCTAACAGTTTTGTATTGTAATTTTATATTATCTAAATCTGTACTGGGATTGGAATAGATATGCGTAAGAAATACGGCCAGTGTCTTCAGCTTTACATGCATCACTGTAGACCTGGGTTGTTTGAGACTGACAAATGAAATTACTTGCTCATTTTTCTTTTTGTCTCACCCTCATCTCTTCTTCTTGTATTTTAAAACTCCACTTAGAACCTTTTTACAATCCAAAAGAGCAAAATGTGAATTCTTGCAATTTTGCAACAGGTCTTTAAATTTTGATCAGGTGTTTAATATTTTAGGCAGACAGTCGTTGTCCATTGTTGCTACTTGGATGAAGATCAGAACATATTTATGACTAATATTTGCAAAAATAAGTAGTGTAGATCAGTAGTGACATCATAACAAAGTGTGAAAAGATGTGCCTTCGGTAAAAAAAGCCCATAGTCAGAGTTCACATAACACATTTGACTGAGTAATACAGGAAGTCTCCCTCATGTAGGACACAGCTCCATATTTTGTTTGGTTGTAAAATGTCAGTAGGGATTACTGGTAATGGAAGATTAGTGGTGAATGAATTCACAGAAGTAGTTTTTTTTTATTCATTATACAACAGTGAGAGAGTCCTCACATCTGTTTCTTTTCACAGCCTTTGTTTTGTTTTTTTTTGAGTCAGAGAGGTCTTGTCCTCATCCTGACTTATTCTTGAGGACAAGACCTGTCTGACTCAGAATGATGGTGATTCATTGAGCATTACAAAGCAAACCCCTTTCACCTACACTATAGATAAATATCCCATAAATATCCCCATTATTGACTTATCAAAACCTTTGAGCACGCCTTTGTATTGTATGCATGTAGGAAAACTCCCATAGAAAATGACCTGTGTCACTGATTGGATCAAGTCCAGGATCAGTAGCAGCCAACTCTGAAGTGAAAACAGGTTATGTAACCACATTCATAGAAGTAGCAGTAACTCTCTGTGTGTATCCCTGTTCTTCAGATAAATACATTTAAATACAACTTTTATACTTTCACACATGACATAATTTTACTATAACATCTGATTAGTTTCAGTCCTGGTCTTTGATCAGAGATACTGACCCGCTCTGAAAACTGTAAGAGCTACAGTTACAGTCATAAGTATATTGCAAATGATGTAGGAAATGCAGCTCCATATCCAAAGTTTGAGACATTAAATGAGTAACAACATGCTCATATAATCACTCACCCTCTCATAGTCCTTCAGGGGATTTTCTGGGCTCAGCTGCAAAATGTTTCCCAGTACAGGCAGGACAGGAGGTCCTGGTGGAAAGTTCTTGGGTCTCCGCGGTTTCAGCAGAAAGATGAAGGAGATGATGCTCAATAGTAGAATTATTGAAGCAAACATGTTGGAATAGTGTTAATTAATGCAACGTTAAACTCAATGAGTGGCTTTAAAAGCATCGCTCAGCTCTTAGCCCTGCCTCCTGTGGGATGTACTTTGCTACCCTGAATTGAAAGTATATGAAGCATCATATAGACACACCTTCTGAGTGGCACATCTGGTTCTGATCAGCTTTAGCTCAAAGTTTATACTGTTTTATCTACTGTTTACTCTAATCAGTAGCTGAATTATTTCCTTTATTGACCACAAAGCTAATCTAGCTAATCTCACACAGTAACTTTTTCTTTCTTGACAAGTCACAAAATTCTGACAAACTATTTTGCATTTATTCTGATGAAAAGATCATATGAAAAGTATTCTTTTGTCTTTTATATATTTCAACTACCACACATTATTTTCATTTCATTTCATTTTAGAGTCAAATATTCACACTTGTCACTCTCAGAGGGTACATTGTTTGTTATAATAATTCAAACATTTTTGTAAACTTCCCTTGCCATCCATTCCCAAATGCCCTCAAAGTTATTCACATCAGGGGAACATGCAGTATTCCTTTGGCAGAGGAAAAACCCAGTCATTAGCACACATACCAGGGGCCTCAGTCATGAAGGGTGCCCTCTGCAACATTTCCACATAGCCAGCCGTCGTTTGACTGAAGCTATTTTGATTCATCAAAGGATATCCTTGTCATGCCAGTAACGTTGAAGGCCATCTGGACTGCCCAGGTTCAATTTTTTTCCCTTAAGAATTTTTTTTTTCCACCTTTCAATGTGATACTCTAAGGCTTTGTATTCTTTTTGTAAGTTTAAGCAAAAATAAAAGGGAAGACCCACTGAAGTTATTCAAAGGTTGATGCTTTAATGGCAGCATTCAGGAGATTCATGTTTGGAGTTGAAATCCCCTTTTTTTCATCAGTGTACATGTATAACTTTCCAGAAGTTAAGATTTGTAGTTTATAAATGTGGAGTGTGATGTTTACATAATATGCTTAACTGTGAGAGCTGCAGTGGATTAGACCTCTCAAATGTGCCTGTGAGGTGGGTGGGGTTTGTCATGTCATCAATCATCTATGTCATTCCTGTTCAGTTGTTTGCCAGGACACGTACCCGCCGTCAGTGAGTTACCTGGTAAAGGTTTTAATTGTTATCTACTTTAACAATACGCAGTGAAAAATTCCGTGGTATATTTATGTTTACGTTGCAGGCTTACAACCTATCCAGGGCCTCTGTGTGCGTTTGTTTATTTGTGTGTGGAATAAACGAAAACCATAAAATCAGGCCAGAGTTGTATTCGTCATCTGGGAAAAATCTGGACAGTACACATCTCTTTGATAATAACATTTGGGTTATGGATAAGTGCATTAAAAATAGCTTTGTGCAACCTCTGCAGCCCACAGTCACAGTTTGAAATGGAAAAATGCTCTCAGTTGAGTCCCACTTAAGAAAGGCAAACTACTCCTGTGATCGTCTACAGCCTTGTTCCTACCACCAAATCACACCAGTGCTGATATTCAAGGGAGTAAGTTAGACAAGAATTCAGGCAGTGAGGAAGTTTCCAAGAACTTTTTTTTAATAAGCAGCCAAGTTAATATTATCCAAATGAAGTGTGTCATGTGTGTCAGATACTGAGTAAAATCAATGTTACATAAACTGACTGAGGGCCTGGAGTATCATTACCTGGATACAGAATCTTGATACTGGAGGCTAATGACACCAAGTAGTGCCTAAAAAATGACTTCTGAAGGAGCACAAGCTGCTTAAACTGGATGACGACCCCATTTTTTCTGCAATTGTGTGTTCATTTGTGATTGTGCGATTGTGTGTTTTTGAGTTTGCTGCATGTTTCTTCCATCAAAGGTTGCTCTGTCCACAGCAATAACATCAAAAATGATCATTTCCTAATTGTGTCTGTCAAATTGAGTCCCCCTCCACCGTTGGTCTGCTTTGTCTCTGCAGACTCTGCTACTGTGTTGCCCTGAGTTGAACCTTCATTCTGTACGGTTTGGGAGTCTGAGTGATCCCAAAGACCAGAGTGTAATCTGGTTCACCTGCATCCTCAGGCCAGCTGAACTTATACTTTCTCAGCAGTGTCACCATGATGAGGAAGAGCTCCATACGAGCCAAACTCTCACCAAGACACATGCGGGGACCTGTGATGTTAAGAAGTTATCATAAAGTCATTAACAAAGTTGTAATGAAACTTTGCTTATCTGTAAATGTCAAAGAAACTGGTTAAGTGCTTTTTGTTTTTGTTTTTTCATGTAGACTCACCTGCAGAGAAAGGCATGAAGGCCTCTGGTTTAACAAACTCCCCCTTGTCATTGAGGAAGTTTTCAGGATTAAACTCATGAGGGAATTTCCACTGTCCCTCCTCTTTAAGCACTGAGCTCAGGTTAGGGATGATCAGTGTACCCTGAAGAGACATTAAGAAGGGCAAGGAGAAGTATTTGTTACTTTTGCTGCTTACACAATGTGGGTGCTGGGTGTAAAAATGCTGCTTCATACTTTGGGGATAGAGTAACCCATGAGCTCTGTGTCTTGAGTTGTAGTGTGGAAGACACTCAGTGGAACAGTGTCAGCCAACCTCTGCACTTCATGGATCACAGCCTACATGAAACGAGTTGAACAGCATTATGTTACTGTATCTCTGACTTTGTACTGAATATAAAATAAATCATAACAAATGAAATAAAGTAATATAGGAGCTGTGACATTAGAAAGGTAAAACAGTAAGATCAGATTATTCACCTGCATGTACTGCATTTCATGTCTGTCTTCAAAACTGGCACGATCCTTCCCTCCCAACGCAGAGTCGATCTCCTTCTGACAGCGCTCTGAGACACACGAAAGGGAGAAGAAGCAAAGGATTTCTGCTACTGGGGCGAAAAAACGTACAAAAACTCATATTTTCTAAAGAAATACAGGGTGTTTGAGCTACTACAATGGCTTTCACTGTTTTTATCCAACTTGACTAAGAGCTATATTCATAATTGCGTTAAAAATAGCAAGATTCTGAATAAGTGTTGGGTTCATCCAGGGTTACTTTCTACCTTGTGTACTTAAGACTGATCTGTTTCTTGGCAGAGAGAGAAAAAGTAAATACCACCATGGCATAAGAAAGCTCACCTTGGATGTGTGGGTGTGTTGAAAGGTAAAGGAAACCAGTGAGCAGGGTGTTGGAGGTGGTGTCAGTCCCAGCAAATTGAAGATCTAAAGCGTACATAGTCAGCTGCTCATTTGAAAATGAAGAACCCTCCTGGGCTCTCTAAAGGGAGAAGAAGATACAGGGGAGGCTTTTTCATGTAATTACAAAATTTCTAAGTAAAGTACATGATAAACAAAACTGAGCACAATCATATATACTCATGTACGCAAACGCACATGAGTGTGATTGAGGCTGATTCTTGGCTTTGGCTGAATTCTCAATGTCATCTAGGCACCATTTTTTAAGCATAAGAAACATGATGGGGTTAAGTGAGTCATGCACACACTTTGTCCATTTCATCCAGATAGCAGTCAACAAAGTCTCGTGGCTCTCCAGGGATTTTGGTCTTTTTATGCTCATCCAACTCGACAGCAACGAGATTCTTGCAAGACTGAAGAACAAGAGAAATGTTCAGAAATTGGTTTGGTTCTCATACATACAATTGTTTTTAACTCTGTGTTTTTCCTGATTATGTTTCATATTTAATTTCATGCTGTTTTTGATACTATGATACAATGGGCAACTTAATATACCTCCATACACTGGAAGGCTTTGACGAAGGGCAGCGGCAGGCCACGAATTACAGGGAAAGAATCGTAGACCTGAAAAAGTAGATGAGTAGATTAGAGTAGGTTATTCTATATTCATAACAAAGCAGTTAATGGTGAAGTCATGTGACCACTTTTTGGAATTTTGAAAGTCTAAAGCAATGAAAGCAATGTGTAGCAAACAGGCTTTACCATGCCTGTAGTGGCATTCTCCCTTGTTGCCAAAAGCCACAAAAGAACTGAACAGTAGCTTTATACCAAGAGATGTGTCTTATTTCTAAACCTTTAATTAGCTGTATATATGTCATCACACAGTATGCTCCAGTCCCTGAATAAGGACTATATCACTCTGCACGTTCCAGGGGATGCCACACAAAAATGCAGACACTTGATCAGCATTAACTCTTCATCCATAACATGTTTCTGTTCTAAAATCTCATTCCCAAAATAAGTTGTTGGTGATAACTGTCTGACTTTGAGCGGTTAACATGCAGCTGTGTTATAGAAAAAGAAAGAATTGCATTAGATCAAGATAAATTCTTAAACATACCTTCAAATGCTTCAAAATTGACCTAGTGAATGACAACTGATTATACTTAAACTCACAAAAGCCCATGGTCCATTGAAAATTTTGGCAATCTCAGTGACGCAGTGAACAACCACTCTGATGAATTTGTCCACATACTCATAGCGAGTACCAAACAGAACCTGGCAGATGATGTTGGAGGCTGCGTTGTGAAACATGAGCTGAGGAGTGAAAGTTTTTCCTGTAAGAGGTCAAAAGTTTTCTTCAGTATAGCACGTGACTTTACATTGAACAACAGAATGTTACGTAAACTGTTGCTTTAATATGATAATAAAAATATGCAGAGGGGAAGGTGCAAATTAGAAAGAAAGAAAGAACAATTGAGACTCCTTATAATTCTGTTCCAATGAATTCTTTTCAGACTGATCACTCTAATGGACTTATAGATGACATACCATTATTTTTATCCAGTGTCTCCATGATGTACTGAATCTCTCCATAAATTCGGTCTTCCATGGAGTTTTTCCCCATCCCAAAGTTTCTCAGGGTCATGAGAGCAAAGCGACGATGTTCTTTCCATATTGGGCCGTAATCTGCCATAATCACCCCTACAGCAGGGGAAGAGACAGTGTACTGTTTGAGCCTTTTGGAGATAGTCGTTGTTATGTTTTTGAAAGAATATATTAATGTCAATTGTGCTCTATTATTCTCAAGTGCAGCCACTCCACTACTTGGTTGTTTTGTTAACTTTTAATTGCATTTAAGTACAATTTTGTCAACCAATGAAAAGCTATGAAAGCCATGACTCATTGCTTGATAATTTCCTGTTAATTACTGTATAAGATTACCCAATTTTACCAGTCTTATTTCCATGTTATGGGGAATGCACTTTGAGAGTGCTCTTGTTAGTCACTTGTTGATGTCATACAAACTTTGCACAAAAGAAAGGCGTTTATTTTGGTGATTTAGGTCTTTGTTATAACAATTCTTCTTCCTAGTTAACTATGGCTATTACCATGTCCTGATGCATGTTCCTCACAAATGTGGCACCATTGAAAGAGGACTGAACAGATTTTCTGATGAGGGAGAAATGTATAACTTATTTCACTAGTGTACCATACGTGCTCAGGCATGGTACACTACCTTGGCTGAATTGTGGCTAGCCTCTGATGATTTGTGAATAATTTTGATTCCGCTTTGGTCTGCAACCGTTCTCTTGATAGTTCAATAACAAAAGAAATTCATCATCACACAATAAAAACAAACTGTTACACGACAAAGAAATGGAACAGATCAACAGGACAGAAAAGAAGATGAAACAGTGGCCTATGTACTAGCTTTACTTGTGGCATCTTTACCTTTTCTTTGGGTTGTGTCACTGATAAGCAGATCTTGGGGTCGTCCAGAAAATTCACTTGCTTTGGTGACTAAAGCAGTCTTAATTGCCTCTACTCCACTGATGACAACAGCTTTTTTGGTACCCATGTACAGACTGTAGACATTTCCATAGGACTTCCTCAGCTAGAGGTGGAAAGATCAAACATGTCAAGGTTTAGAATATCAATGGTTCTCATCCAAGTAGTTTTATAATTTAACATAAAACTGTGAGTGTCCTCACACCTGTTTCTTCTCACCACATTTGTTTTGGTTCTAATGGTCGTTTGGGCTATAAAAGTCTAATCCTCATCCTTAATTATCCTGAAGGAGATGCTTCCCACACTGCAGATTGACATCCCCATGAATCTCCCCATTGTTAGCTTATCAGAACCTTTGAGTTTGAGTTTTATTGCAAAACACCCATAGAGGATGACCTGTGCCAATAATTGAATCCAGTCCAGGATCACTGGCAGTCAACTCTGAGCAGAAAACAGTTTATGTAACCACATTGACAGCAGCAGTAACCCTATTTCTTAGATACATTTTTTTCAGTTTTATACTGACAAGCTGCAGTAAATTCTGCTGTGCAGTAACAGTTTGAGATATTCAACAAGCAGCAACATCAGAATTATCACTCACCCTCTCAATGTCCTTCAGGGGATTCACTCGACTTAACTGCAAAATGTTTCCAAACACAGGTAGGACAGGAGGTCCTGGTGGAAAGTTCTTGGGTCTCCGTGGTTTCAGCAGAAAGATGAAGGAGATGATGCTCAATAGTAGAATTATTGAAGCAAACATGTTGGAATAGTCTTAGTTACTCTGAGGAGGTAAAGTCAGTGGCTTGCTCCAAAAGTGCTGCTCAGCTCTTAGCCCTGCCTCCTGTAGTGATGTACTTTGCT
The DNA here is from genome assembly GCA_008086565.1 of Thalassoma bifasciatum. Lineage (NCBI taxonomy): Eukaryota > Metazoa > Chordata > Actinopteri > Labriformes > Labridae > Thalassoma > Thalassoma bifasciatum. The sequence continues at coordinate 150,142 of RPOG01001089.1, read as the reverse complement.
ACCCTGAATAAAACGTTAAAAAAAAAACTTCAAACAGACAGACACGCCCTTTTAGAGGTACACAATTTGACTAGCTTTGGCTTATATTATTTGCTACTAAATAAAACTAGTACTTCTTTCCTTTACAAATTTAGATTTATTATATCTGAAATATTTCCTTAATTGGCCACGAAGCCAAATGAGCTCATTCCATGTCTCTTTTGTCTAGACAAATCCGATTACACTGCCAAAGTCCATACTTGTTGTGTCTATTAGTCTATTAGATGCTGCTCTTAGTGTATTTAAACACATCTGTACAAATTCTGCACTGTCTGGAAGGGAGCATGCCATTCCCATAGCCCTGTGTTCCTATGGTTCGGATATATATATACACTGCCTGGTCAAAAAAAAAATGTTGCCACCAAAAAAAGGTCACACACTGGAACATTATGATGGACCACCTTAAGCTTTGGTTACAACACACAATCATTATGGCATTGCTTTGATAAGCTTCTTCATCCTCACAAGAATGATTTCCACCCAGTGTGTCATTAATTTTTCACCATGATCTTTTATTGATGATGGAAGAGTCTGATGGAAGAAAAATGTTGGGTGCATCACTTCACCTGCCTCTTTTCTTACCCTGATGCGCCCATCACTCCGAAACAGGGTAAAGCTGGACTCATCAGACCACACCTTCTTCTTTTCCTCCAGAGTCCAATCTTTATGCTCTCAAGCAAACTGAAACTTTTTTTCTTGTTAGCCTTACTGATTTGGTTTTCTTATGGCTACACAACTGTTGAATCCCAATCCCTTGAGTTTCCTTTGCATTGTGCGTGTGGAAATGCTCTTACTTTCACTATTAAACAACTACTCCTGATTTCTACTGTTGTTGTTTTGTTTTTTTAATTTGATTTGGCCAAATTTAGGTGATTGCAAAATCATTCAGGTTTTTTCCCTGGAGGATGATGGTTCCTCACTATCCTTCCAGTTTCTAATAATGCATTGGACTGTTCTCAACCATTTTAGTAGTTTCTGCTATCTCCTTCGATGTTGTCATTGCATCAGCTGGAGTTAGCTAACTTGTTGCAGCTGAAAGATGATCGACCATGCAGTTATTATCCATTGCAAGGCTTGTATCAAGGCTTGATAGAATGTGGCTCTTGGGTAATTCTGTTTCTCTTATGTCTTTATCTATTGCAAACATTTATTAATGTTGTTAAAATAGCACCAGCTTTCTGATGTTAATGGATCCACATTGGTCCTCAAAATGCTGAATTTTATGCAATTATTGATTTTTCAAAGAAGTTAAGCCTTGAATATTTCACCACTGATGAAAATAGATAACTAAAACCAAATATTAATAGCTTATTGAACAAATGTCCCTCTGGAGGTAATTTTTGCTTAAGAGTACTAGATGGGAGAAGAAATAAGAAATATGTTGAGGACAGTATCTTCCAGAGAGATCTTTGACTTGGTACCAAAGTGAAAAGTGTTATAGTTAGTTGAAGGGGCAGGGCCATTAATACTGGAGCTAAGGGAGCTCACCCCAGCTCTGAAGACTCTGACACCAGAAGTCCAAGATGTCATTGATGGTGGAGGCGTTTATTTGTCTGTTTACGTTGTTATTTTTTGTTTTGTTTTGTTTATTTTTATTAAGGAAGAAAGAGGTGAGGAAGCACCATTCAGCTGTATTTACACTCACACAGCACAGTGTGAGGAAACCTGCTGTCAAGATTCACCTGCGTAGTATAAGAGACCATTGGACTTAAAGACTATAAACGTGATAGATAACATCACTTCAACGTCACACATGGGCATGCTGGGCCCTGTTTACTTAGTTCAAGGCCATGTGGGGTGAAATTTTGATAAGATTTACTGGGACTTAGGTGACAGACCTTGGTACAGACACAACTGAAGTAATGAGTAAGCCGAAAAATGTATCACTCATTAATTCTTGTTGGTTTCAGTGCTGTCAGACAATTAACAGTTTTATGATCTCAACATCCATTTGGATGAGTGTTTTGAGTCTTTTTGTGAAGAACTGTGTGACAACAGCACAATTTGTTAAAGCTTGTGCTCTTTTTGTTCTCCTGGCATTTCATTATCTGTGATCACACAGTCTTTGCACAGAGACCTTCAGACTACTGTATTGCATAATGCCACATTTTAACTGATTTAATCCAAAGTTACCTCTTCAAGGCAACGAGATGTTCCTTGTTCTTCACAGCTATACATAGGCTGTTCAGTGGTGTGTCAAAAAGAGATATCTGTGACAGATATCCTGTAGGTAGCAATCTTAAAGAATAAGGAATAACTGTGTATAAGGGCAAACTCTTCACTCAGAGGACTGAGGTCACAGGTAGAGATGGAATTTCTCAGAAGTCTATGGGAAACCACGTCAGATCACAAGACTCAAGCTATTTTTCTATTATTGTTTAAATAAACTTTTTGTTTTTTACTTTTCACCACATGGTCCACTGTTTACTTTTTACCAAATGGTCTCCTGTGTACTTTGTAAACAATTTTTGGTTGCACAATGATGTAGTGATTATGCTTGGTCATGATGACTTGTAGGAAAGCGTTGGTCACACCGTGCAGGGACTATAATGCATACCATTAACCTTTGTGTTTCCTCAAAATTAACTTAATCTTACCACTTCTTAAAACATACCTTCACCAATACGTTTTATGTGAGGATACTGTCATGGTTTGGACTCTCGGTTATTGTTGTTTAATTTTTATGTAAAGGTGGACAAAACCCCAGAGGCTTGAGTTGTCATGTGAGAAGACTGGTGGAGTTTATTATCATTCTGCTGAGTTTGTAGACTCACATAACTCACACAACTTCCAATAAAATCACATGCAAATCAGTTTAATGCCAAAACATCTTAATGAATTAAACATCCACCTAGGATACAACAGTATGAGGATAGTGGACTAAAAGAATAAGGCTGTATTTGAATAAAACTCTTGCATAGATAAATTGGGGAACTAAAAGTTATTAATAATTTTTTGGCACTGTAAACATGGCTGAACTTTTGTTTTCAGGGCAATTTTTTTCAAGATATATTTACATGCCCCACAACTTGCATTTTTTTAAAAATTATTTAACAAACAGAAAAAGGCAATTGCACAAAGTTTTTCAAAATGTGATGTGAAACAAAAAAAATCATATCATACAATGCAAATACTCTAAGGTACACTCTAAAAACATAAACAACTCAATTTACAGCCAAAAACAGTTACTGTAGATGAAGTAATTAAATTTGAAGAAAGAATGAACAATAAGATGATCATGTTTTTGGTTGTGACTGATAAATACTGTATACTTGTATATCTATATGTCAATATCATGGTGAGAAGGTGATTCATACAGCTTCTTACACATTACCGGTCATTTAATTGCACCTTGTTGAACATTTATAAGAGCTGAGAAATACTTATACATATCTATACAATTTTTTTACTGTAGATATCAACTCAATATTGTGCATTTCTCAAAAATGACAATTAATATAGTAGTATTTGAAGGGCTTTTTCTTTTTTGGAACATAAGATGGAATTAAATGAGCTTAACTTTTAGGTCTTGTGAAATAATTACGATTATTCCAGTGCAACATTTTTTGTAATACTAGTGCAATACTTATATTCTAGTGCATTATTATGTACACACTAAATCATGTGCAGCTATTCCAGGGCAAAAGCAAGCTTATTAAAATCCAACAGTTTTTACTGATTGTACCATTGAAGAGCCTGTGTTGCTGGCGACTCATATGTCTGCTTACTCTAACCAGTGTTTTTTTTTAACAGATTGGTAGGTGAAAGGTAGCTGGGAAGACTGTGCCTAAAAAAGCTGTTCAAAACTGTTCCACAGATGTCAGAGATATGTGTTTTTTGTGTTATTATGGACATTTAAAAAGGCACTGTAATGGTGGCAGTTCAGAGGAAGTGTCCCATGCTTTTAAAATACAGTACAAAGCATGTGGTGAAGAAACTGTTGGTGCAGTTATGTTGATACAGATCCTGTTGATGTCATGCACAGAGGTGAATGCTGTGCTATTGCTAACATGAGGTAGCAAGAGAGACTGTTGCTTTGTTGCTTTTTTTCAGAATTGCTTGTTTCCGAAATTGGAAACATGCAGTTTAGCTTAACATGGTGTAAGCTTGTTGGATTAAAGCGCCGACTAGTGAGCAGAGAAATTTATAGGAATTTTTTTTTTTTTTTTTTTGAGAAAAAGAGCCTTTCTGATGTTGTGAAGCTCAACTGGTCAATGACTGACTAATCAATGTTGACAAATTGCAGAAGAAACAAATGACCCCAGAGACTTGACTGAACTCAAATACACCTGAAGATAAACCTGACTCTAGTTTCTCTTAAAATGATACCACAGGTCAAGGAATGTTGGTTTGTGATGTCGCAATAAAAATTCTTTGCCTTGGAAGTTACAACCACAGAGCTTCCAAGGGTGACTAAGCTTATGAGCCAATCGCATTACTCAGACAAGGCTTTATGAACTCATTCAGCCCACAGAGATGCAATTTTATCAGACATCTTGTTCCAGCTGATGATCATCTGCTCAAGACTGATATCTTAGCAGTGGGGCTGTATGAGTTACTTCACAACAGTGAGTGTGCTACAACAGGTGTAAGCTTTAGTCCCTTAATATGCAAGGATCCACACCTCGCTTATTAAGAAGAAACATCATGGAAACAACTATTATTTATTGAATGATAATACATCAGTTGGTAGGAAAATTACATTAAAAAAATAGCATGCACACCTGCTGTCATTTATCAGACTTAACTGTCTCAAATAAGTGTCATGTAAAGGGGATAAACTGTGCATGACAGTCATGTGCTTTTGTGTCTCAGAATGGGGGCTAAGCTGACGGTTTATTAATCAGTCAACTCACTGTTGAAATCACTCACTGTTTATGAAATCCTGTTTATCTCCTTTCCATCTTTGTTTGTCTTTGATTAACTGGGTCACCCTCCCCTGTGTCTGATATGTCTCTGTTGATGCTCCTACTCTGATGCTCTGACTTCGACTTTCATGCCGTACGGTTGGGGGGTCAGCGTGACTCCGTAGACCGGTGTGTAATCTGGTTCTCCTGCATCCTCAGGCCAGCTGAACTTAAACTGTCTTAGCAGCGTCACCGTGATGATGAAGAGCTCCATACGAGCCAAACTCTCACCGAGACACATGCGAGGACCTGAGGGGTTCAAAAGTTACCACAAAATTAACAGCAAATTCTGATTAAATCCACCCTTCCTGTGAATGTAGTAGGACCTTGTAAAGAGTTTTTTTTTTCATGTAGACTCACCTGCAGAGAAAGGCATGAAGGCCTCTGGTTTAAAAAACTCTCCTTTGGCATTCAGGAAGTTTTCAGGGTTAAACTCATGAGGGAATTTCCATTGTCCTTCCTCATTTAGTACTGAGGTCAGGTTAGGGATGATCATTGTGCCCTGAAGAGAAATGATGAAGGGTCAGAGGTCCAGGTTCAGTGAAGAGGTAATACTGTCACTGAAGCATGGTATCAATCATAATAAACTACTTCTTTCGTAGCTAAAGTGAAATCTAGCAAACTCTATGAAGTAAAAACAGCTGCATCTTACCCTGGGGATGGAGTATCCCATGAGCTCTGTGTCTTTGGTTGTACAGTGGAAAACACTCAGTGGAACAGTGTTAGCCACCCTCTGTATTTCATGGATCACAGCCTGCATGAAGAAAGTTAAACAGTTTTATTTTTTCTGACTTTGAGCAGAATAGAAGGAATTTCAGTTGAAGCTTTGACATGACAAGAGATCTACAAAGTTGCAATGCGAAACCCATCAACATTATACTGAAAACAATGCAATTAAAATGTTAACCACCTCACAGAGACGATTCATTATCAGCTTTTGGATATCATTCACTTAGATTTGTGTCATTCTCTACAAAATTGAGCAACCTGGCCTAAGTGAGCACGTCATGGACTTGAAATGTTTGTATACCTGCACATACGGCATACTGTGTCTGTCTTCAAAGGTGACACGCTCCTTTCCTTCCAACACGGAGTCAATCTCCTGCTGACAGCACTCTGAGGCACACAGAAGAGAGAGAGGGCTCAAGGAATTATGCTTAAGTACCGAGAGACATTGTCAAAGTTAGTGAACAACACAACAAGAGTTTCACTTCTGGGCGACAAAAAGAATATATCCTTGAAAAATTCAGTAAGCATTACTTGGGCATTATAACTTTGGTAATAATTGGGGTAATACTCTTTTGGAGCTGTCTGCGGCCTAATACTGGCACAAATAGACCATGCCTTTTGAGTGACTCATTTTCATTTATTTAGTACTTTATTTATTTATTCTTGATCTGGGATACGATTTTTAGCAAACTCAATAAAGTATGCTTTATATAGATTGAAAATAGATATACCCTGGATGGATTTCAAAAATAATTGCACTGCCTTTCTTATACTTTTGTATTCAACATAATCAGGTTGACAGTGCAGATGCTTGCAGTTAGATTTGGTCAAAAGAAACCTCAAAATGCACGGAACTGCAAAAGTTCTTCAAAGAAATGTGTTTCTTGAAAAGGGAAGAAGAAGTAAATACCACCATAGCATGAGGAAGCTCACCTTGAATGTGTGGGTGTGTTGAAAGGTAAAGGAAACCAGTGAGCAGGGTGTTGGAGGTGGTGTCAGTCCCAGCAAAGTGGAGATCTAACGCGTACATAGTCAGCTGCGCCTCTGAAAATGAAGAACCCTCCTCAGCCCTCTAAAGGGAGGAGAGAGAAGCTTTTTTTAATGCAAGTGGGGCAAGTCTGGCCAAAGATATGCAATAAAGTGCAATAATAAACAGCTATCTAACACGCATGCACACTCACATGTACACGGACATATATGAGCGCAAAGATCACATTATACATGAATTCAGTTTTACATCAGATTAACTTGACAGTGATAGATGACTTGTGAGTATTTGCCATAGAGACAATGGTTGTGTAACCTGAAAACAAGCCGCAACATAACCTCATGTGCACTCCAGGAGTTTAACAGAAATACACTTCACTACACAAAAGTTTAACAATGACAAGCTGACTAAGTGTCCAACAGACCATATTCCACTCCGTACTGCAGATGCTGAGGACACGAGTTCAAATACACACAGAAGAGACACAAAACATAAACAAACAACCCACACACTCAAATGCGTGCATGCTCCCACCTTATCCATTTCATCCAGGTAGCAGTCCATAAAGTCTCGTGGCTCTCCAGGAATTCTGGTCTGTTTGTGCTCATTTAACAATTGAACTGCAAGTTTCTGACATGTCTGAAAAACACAAGACATTCTTATAGTTTTCAATACTTTATACAGCACTAAAAGTTTTATTATTTATGTGCTGCTCCATAAATACATGTTCACTATTTTTTGTGTCAGACTTTATTTTATATCAATTCACAAAAGATCTAAGATGCATATTTACCTCAACATTTTTGAATGCTTTGTTGAAAGGCAGTGGCAGACCACGAATCATGGGTAAAGAATCATAAAGCTGAAAAAATGAAGATAATTAATTGAGAAGATGAAGAAATTAAACAGGCAGATTCTGCTCCCTAGTATGAATAACTCTGAAACACAACCACAAGGGCCACAATAGAGTAGCTCTGCAACTGAAGGTTTGAGGTTTGTGGTATAAATTTAATTTCTGTGTGGCATTATTTTAAGCATGTTAATACCAGAAATGTAAAATATAGGTTGTGTAACAATTTAGACTTTTGGTACTGTCAAAAAACATCACTCACCATTGCCCATGGTCCATTGGCTATCTTGGCATTTTCAGTGAAGCAGCCAACAATCACTCTGATGAACTCATCATCATACTCATAGCGAGTACCAAACAGTACCTGGCAGATGATGTTGGAGGCTGCATTGTGAAACATGAGCTGAGGAGTGAAAGTTTTTCCTGCAAAGGGTTAAAAAAGATATTAGGTTACATTAATGTTTTGGCATTTACATGACAATTCAGCGACAAACAGTGAGTAGAGAATTACAAAGAAATAGACTGTGGATTCAGTGGATCTATAGATGACATACCATTGCTTTTTTTGAGTGACTCCATGATGTACTTTATCTCTCCATGAATTCGGTCTTCCATGGAGTTCTTCCCCATTCCAAAATTTCTCAGGGTCATCAGAGCAAAACGGCGGTGCTCCCTCCAGCTGGGGCCATAATCTGCCAGAATCACGCCTATAACAAATGGTATATAGGCCAAAATAAGGTGGGATGTAAGGGGTTAAAGGTCACCCATTAGGATGTTTTCAAGATAATTACATTTTTCATTGTGTTCAATCCTCTCTTACACATCTGTTACATCTTTTACATAGTTGCTTCATATGCACACACAGGCTGCCCTGTTACCTGTCTCTCATTGAGTCTGTCACCTCTGTTCCAACTTCTGATGCTGGCATAGAGATGGGACGAAGTGGTCTCACACTAAACCGCTATGTTTCATTTGTACTTAAGGATGAGCATCTGAATATCAAACAATAAATAGGTAGTATAAAATGTGTTTTTTTATTTTCTGAACATAATCTAACCATAAGAGACCATTTCATGACAAAATTTACTGTAGACAGTGTTATCTGATTGTACCTTACTACTGATTATCATAACATAAAAAAAGAATCGAGCATTAAACAAAACAGAAAGGCTATATTGTAAGCAACAAGAAACTTTGGTTCTCTCCCAAGTGCTTGGAGTTTCTTTACCTTTCCTGTTGGTGCTGTCATTGACAAGCAGGTCTTGAGGTCGTCCTGCAAAGTCATTGGCTTTGGTCACTATAGCTGCTTTCATCGCCTCCAAACCACTGATGACAACAGCTGGTTTGGGACCCAAGTACAGGCTGTAGACATTTCCATAAGACTTCCTCAGCTGTAGTGGAAAGATCATGTCAGTGTTTGAAATACTCATGGCTCTTACAAAATTAAGATAAATCTTTTGCTTCTAAGAGAAAATCTGTCTGCTTTTTTTCCACTTCAGTCCTAAGTTATGAAGACACACAAACAGCAACCGAGAAGAGCACTCATTATTCTAAATGGAAGCACATAATCTGACTGTTGTCTGCATAACAGTGGAGTACAATGCTATGTCACTGAAGTATTGAGTAAGAGAGAGAAACAGAGAGAGCTTAGAACTGAGCCAGGTGGGACTCCACATGGGAGAACCTTGTGATAAATATCTTGGAGATATTTGATATTTACAGATACAGATATTTGGTGGTAGTAGTTGGTAGCATTTTTGTTTGTTATGAAACTGTGAGAGTGCCCTTACATCTGTACTGTACTTTTCTATTTCTAAACTCAAGCAGTGTCACTTTTCTATAGCCTGAGTGATGGAGCAGAGATTTTATATCCTTGTCCTGACTTAAGGACGCATGTTTTCAAACAAAAGATTCATTGTTGATTCATTGAGCATCACAAAACAAATCCCTTTCACCTTCCTAGCAAATTTATAACCCATAAATCACCCTATCATTAGCTAATGTAAACCTTTAAGTTTGCTATTGTATTGTTGAAAACACCTCTAAGAGTTGACCTGTGCTATCAATTTTATCTTGTGTAGGATCACTGGCAATCAACTCTGAACAGAAAACACATTACGCAATGAAAAAGAGGTAGCAACCTTTGTCATCAGTGCACACTCTGCATGACCAAGTTTTAGGCAGCTCTAGCACATTATCATTTCACACTAACAGCCAATTGGTTTTATTCCTACACTTAAAATCACTGTGTTGAGTTACTCTGTGTTCTCCTTGTGCAGCAGTACAAAAACAGGTGTAGGCATTTGATGACTTTAGAAATCCTTCAAGCACTCTCCATGGTAAATACAGCTGTGCAGCAACGGGTTGAGCCACTGAATGACAAAAAGAAATAGCATTTTAACTCACCCTCTCGAAGTCCTTCAGGGGGTTCTCTAGACTCAGGTGCAAAATGTTTCCCAACACAGGCAGGATGGGGGGTCCGGGTGGAAAGTTCTTGGGTCTCCGGGATTTCAGTTGAAGTATGACAAAGATGATGCAGATCCATAGCAGAATTATTGAAGCAAACATGTTGGAATCGTGTTAATTAATGCGAGGCTTGAGAAAAGAGAAGAGGTGAACACAGTGGCCTGGCTTGAACAGAAGAGTTCAGCTATTAGCCCTGCCTCCTGCAGTGGTGTACTTTGGTGCCCTGGTCCGAAGGTAAAGAGAAAATCAAACATACAGATTTGAACCCTTTGAGAAGCATGTTTTGACTAGCTTTGGCCCATATTTGTTATTGATTTTCAACTGGTATTTAAAAACTTTATAGAAAAATAAACTCATATCTGCTTGTGTTTTAGATTTTCATTGCATTATACCTCTTGGAATGAATCATGGTATGCAGAAATATAAAAAAATGAAATAGTGTGCGAGGTAAGAGAAAGAAACAATAAATCAAGTAACATGTATTAACAAAAAATGTAGAAGTTAACTTAAAATACACTGGTTGCATATTTCCAGGAATCCTCCTACTAGTGTCCTCAGCTGTCAGTCCAAATGAACCCTTTTCAGGCCCCATTTAACTAAACACTGGATGCTTCGACTGAATAAACAGTCTTTTCTTCTGTTTTGAAAAGAGACATAGATCTGGTCTTTTTCAGCTCTGTCTTTCATATAAGAACTTAAAACTCATGCTAACTTTAACTCAAGGCTTCTGCTATCTATTCTTGGTGTCTGTTTCCGTAGCTTCCTGCAAAAATGGTACATGACTGATCCGAAGGAAGTGGTGGCAAATGATGTTGCAGCAGACTGGATTCTCCGAGGATGTAGGAAAATCCTCCTCATTAGGAGACCCAGCCTTTTGACCTCAAGAGATACAGTCTGAAATACAGACTAGGAAACAGGCAGCGTGAAACCATAGTTGTGAGAAGTGCCATTAATGTCATGTCTCCTAATATCTGTAAAGTTTCCATTTTTCATAAATCTCAGAATTCAGAGATTAAAGTCAGACTCCTAAGAAAAAAGTTCCATTTCTGAGGAAAAAGTCAGAATTCTGTGGTTAATCTTAGAACTCTGACTTTAATCTCAGAATTCTGAGGAAACTTAAATATATATATGTTTTTGTTTTTTTTCAGTGGCCCTAGTCCTCTTCCATACATATGAGACATAAAGGAAGATTCAGTGCTACCTCAGGGGTCTATGCTGCCATCTCTTGGTCTCTCAAAGACACTGCAGGGTCTCTTCATCTACTCCCCGTATTTAAGTTATCTTTGTTAGATTAACGGTCCTATTGAGTAAAAGTGAAATTATTCGGCACTGACAAAGATGTTTTACGATAGATTCTGACCCCGCAGTTCCTTGGGAGCTGTAAGATATGGCTGGTACACAAATGAAATTTGTCTGTTTCATAGAAAAAAAAATGTGGAAAAGCACTTTTACAGACAAACTGCAGATATGTGGTAATACCCTCCTTTCCTCATGGACATGACTAGTGCTGACAATTTTGGGGCATATTTAAAGTCAAATTTTGAGCTAAGAGTCGAAATTTTGAGATGAAAGTCTAAGTTATGACTACGACGGAGTATTGGGGCCACAGTGAGGGAAAAAAATGGGGGAAGGAATTTTTTTTCCCGCTCCTCCACATCAAGTCAGTAAAGTCCAAATGTCGAGAATAAAGTCGAAATATAGTCCTGAGAATAACATTGAAATGTCAAGAATAAAGTCGAAAAAGTGTTGAGAATAAGGTTGAAATGTTGAGAGTAAAGTCGAAATATCGTATTGAGAATAAAGTCAAAATGTTAATAAAAAACAAAGTTGAAAACATTATATTTCAACTTTATTCTCGACATTTCGACTTTATTCTCGACATTATATTTGAACTGTATTCTCGACATTATATTTCAACTTTATTCTCGACATTATATTTCAACTTTATTCTCGACATTTCGACTTTATTCTCGACATTATATTTAAACTTAATTCTCAACATTTCGACTTTATTCTCGACATTATATTTAAACTTTATTCTCGACATTATATTTAAACTTTATTCTCAACATTTCGACTTTATTCTCGACATTATATTTAAACTTTATTCTCGACATTATATTTCAAATTTATTCTCAACATTTCGACTTTATTCTCAACATTTCGACTTTATTCTCGACATTATATTTCAACTTTATTCTCGACATTTCGACTTTATTCTCGACATTATATTTAAACTNTAGACTCACCTGCAGAGAAAGGCATGAAGGCCTCTGGTTTAAAAAACTCTCCTTTGGCATTCAGGAAGTTTTCAGGGTTAAACTCATGAGGGAATTTCCATTGTCCTTCCTCATTTAGTACTGAGGTCAGGTTAGGGATGATCATTGTGCCCTGAAGAGAAATGATGAAGGGTCAGAGGTCCAGGTTCAGTGAAGAGGTAATACTGTCACTGAAGCATGGTATCAATCATAATAAACTACTTCTTTCGTAGCTAAAGTGAAATCTAGCAAACTCTATGAAGTAAAAACAGCTGCATCTTACCCTGGGGATGGAGTATCCCATGAGCTCTGTGTCTTTGGTTGTACAGTGGAAAACACTCAGTGGAACAGTGTTAGCCACCCTCTGTATTTCATGGATCACAGCCTGCATGAAGAAAGTTAAACAGTTTTATTTTTTCTGACTTTGAGCAGAATAGAAGGAATTTCAGTTGAAGCTTTGACATGACAAGAGATCGACAAAGTTGCAATGCGAAACCCATCAACATTATACTGAAAACAATGCAATTAAAATGTTAACCACCTGACAAAGAAGATTCATTATCAGCTTTTGGATATCATTCACTTAGATTTGTGTCATTCTCTACAAAATTGAGCAACTTGGCCTAAGTGAGCACGTCATGGACTTGAAACGTATGTATACCTGCACATACGGCATACTGTGTCTGTCTTCAAAGGTGACACGCTCCTTTCCTTCCAACACGGAGTCAATCTCCTGCTGACAGCACTCTGAGGCACACAGAAGAGAGAGAGGGCTCAAGGAATTATGCTTAAGTACCAAGAGACATTGTCAAAGTTAGTGAACAACACAACAAGAGTTTCACTTCTGGGCGACAAAAAGAATATATCCTTGAATAATTCAGTAAGCATTACTTGGGCATTATAACTTTGGTAATAATTGGGGTAATACTCTTTTGGAGCTGTCTGCGGCCTAATACTGGCACAAATAGACCATGCCTTTTGAGTGACTCATTTTCATTTATTTAGTAGTTTATTTATTTATTCTTGATCTGGGATACGATTTTTAGCAAACTCAATAAAGTATGCTTTATATAGATTGAAAATAGATATACCCTGGATGGATTTCAAAAATAATTGCACTGCCTTTCTTATACTTTTGTATTCAACATAATCAGGTTGACAGTGCAGATGCTTGCAGTTAGATTTGGTCAAAAGAAACCTCAAACTGCACGGAAGTGCAAAAGTTCTTCAAAGAAATGTGTTTCTTGAAAAGGGAAGAAGAAGTAAATACCACCATAGCATGAGGAAGCTCACCTTGAATGTGTGGGTGTGTTGAAAGGTAAAGAAAACCAGTGAGCAGGGTGTTGGAGGTGGTGTCAGTCCCAGCAAAGTGGAGATCTAATGCGTACATAGTCAGCTGCGCCTCTGAAAATGAAGAACCCTCCTCGGCTCTCTAAAGGGAGGAGAGAGAAGCTTTTTCATGCAAGTGGGGCAAGTCTGGCCAAAGATATGCAATAAAGTGCAATAATAAACAGCTATCTAACACGCATGCACACTCACATGTACACGAACATATATGAGCGCAAAGATCACATTATACATGAATTCAGTTTTACATCAGATTAACTTGACAGTGATAGATGACTTGTGAGTATTTGCCATAGAGACAATGGTTGTGTAACCTGAAAACAAGCCGCAACATAACCTCATGTGCACTCCAGGAGTTTAACAGAAATACACTTCACTACACAAAAGTTAAACAATGACAAGCTGACTAAGTGTCCAACAGACCATATTCCACTCCGTACTGCAGATACTGAGGACACGAGTTCAAATACCCACAGAAGAGACACAAAACATAAACAAACAACCCACACACTCAAATGCGTGCATGCTCCCACCTTATCCATTTCATCCAGGTAGCAGTCCATAAAGTCTCGTGGCTCTCCAGGAATTCTGGTCTGTTTGTGCTCATTTAACAATTGAACTGCAAGTTTCTGACATGTCTGAAAAACACAAGACATTCTTATAGTTTTCAATACTTTATACAGTACTAAAAGTTTTATTATTTATGTGCTAGTCTATAAATACATGTTCACTATTTTTTGTGTCAGACTTTATTTTATATCAATTCACAAAAGATCTAAGATGCATATTTACCTCAACATTTTTGAATGCTTTGTTGAAAGGCAGTGGCAGACCACGAATCATGGGTAAAGAATCATAAAGCTGAAAAAATGAAGATAATTAATTGAGAAGATGAAGAAATTAAACAGGCAGATTCTGCTCCCTAGTATGAATAACTCTGAAACACAACCACAAGGGCCACAATAGAGTAACTCTGCAACTGAAGGTTTGAGGTTTGTGGTATAAATTTAATTTCTGTGTGGCATTATTTTAAGCATGTTAATACCAAAAATGTAAAATATAGGTTGTGTAACAATTTAGACTTTTGGTACTGTCAAAAAACATCACTCACCATTGCCCATGGTCCATTGGCTATCTTGGCATTTTCAGTGAAGCAGCCAACAATCACTCTGATGAACTCATCATCATACTCATAGCGAGTACCAAACAGTACCTGGCAGATGATGTTGGAGGCTGCATTGTGAAACATGAGCTGAGGAGTGAAAGTTTTTCCTGCAAAGGGTTAAAAAAGATATTAGGTTACATTAATGTTTTGGCATTTACATGACAATTCAGCGACAAACAGTGAGTAGAGAATTACAAAGATATAGACTGTGGATTCAGTGGATCTATAGATGACATACCATTGCTTTTTTTGAGTGACTCCATGATGTACTTTATCTCTCCATGAATTCGGTCTTCCATGGAGTTCTTCCCCATTCCAAAATTTCTCAGGGTCATCAGAGCAAAACGGCGGTGCTCCCTCCAGCTGGGGCCATAATCTGCCAGAATTACGCCTATAACAAATGGTATTTAGGCCAAAATAAGGTGGGATGTAAGGGGTTAAAGGTCACCCATTAGGATGTTTTCAAGATAATTACATTTTTCATTGTGTTCAATCCTCTCTTACACATCTGTTACATCTTTTACATAGTTGCTTCATATGCACACACAGGCTGCCCTGTTACCTGTCTCTCATTGAGTCTGTCACCTCTGTTCCAACTTCTGATGCTGGCATAGAGATGGGACGAAGTGGTCTCACACTAAACCGCTATGTTTCATTTGTACTTAAGGATGAGCATGTGAATATCAAACAATAAATAGGTAGTATAAAATGTGTTTTTTTATTTTCTGAACATAATCTAACCATAAGAGACCATTTCATGACAAACTTTACTGTAGACAGTGTTATCTGATTGTACCTTACTACTGATTATCATAACATAAAAAAAAAGAATCGAGCATTAAACAAAAAAGATACTTTGGTTCTCTCCCAAGTGCTTGGAGTTTCTTTACCTTTCCTGTTGGTGCTGTCATTGACAAGCAGGTCTTGAGGTCGTCCTGCAAAGTCATTGGCTTTGGTCACTATAGCTGCTTTCATTGCCTCCAAACCACTGATGACAACAGCTGGTTTGGGACCCAAGTACAGGCTGTAGACATTTCCATAAGACTTCCTCAGCTGTAGTGGAAAGATCATGTCAGTGTTTGAAATACTCATGGCTCTTACAAAATTAAGATAAATCTTTTGCTTCTAAGAGAAAATCTGTCTGCTTTTTTTTCCACTTCAGTCCTAAGTTATGAAGACACACAAACAGCAACCGAGAAGAGCACTCATTATTCTAAATGGAAGCACATAAACCTGACTGTTGTCTGCATAACAGTGGAGTACAATGCTATGTCACTGAAGTATTGAGTAAGAGAGAGAAACAGAGAGAGCTTAGAACTGAGCCAGGTGGGACTCCACATGGGAGAACCTTGTGATAAATATCTTGGAGATATTTGATATTTACAGATACAGATATTTGGTGGTAGTAGTTGGTAGCATTTTTGTTTGTTATGAAACTGTGAGAGTGCCCTGACATCTGTACTGTGCTTTTCTATTTCTAAACTCAAGCAGTGTCACTTTTCTATAGCCTGAGTGATGGAGCAGAGATTTTATATCCTTGTCCTGACTTAAGGACGCATGTTTTCTAACAAAAGATTCATTGTTGATTCATTGAGCATCACAAAACAAATCCCTTTCACCTTCCTAGCAAATCTATAACCCATAAATCACCCAATCATTAGCTAATGTAAACCTTTAAGTTTGCTATTGTATTGTTGAAAACACCTCTAAGAGTTGACCTGTGCTATCAATTTTATCTTGTGTAGGATCACTGGCAATCAACTCTGAACAGAAAACCCATTACGCAATGAAAAAGAGGTAGCAACCTTTGTCATCAGTGCACACTCTGCATGACCAAGTTTTAGGCAGCTCTAGCACATCATCATTTCACACTAACAGCCAATTGGTTTTATTCCTACACTTAAAATCACTGTGTTGAGTTACTCTGTGTCCTCCTTGTGCAGCAGCACAAAAACAGGTGTAGGCATTTGATGACTTTAGAAATCCTTCAAGCACTCTCCATGGTAAATACAGCTGTGCAGCAACGGGTTGAGCCACTGAATGACAAAAACTAATAGCATTTTAACTCACCCTCTCGAAGTCCTTCAGGGGGTTCTCTAGACTCAGGTGCAAAATGTTTCCCAACACAGGCAGGATGGGGGGTCCGGGTGGAAAGTTCTTGGGTCTCCGGGATTTCAGTTGAAGTATGACGAAGACGATGCAGATCCATAGCAGAATTATTGAAGCAAACATGTTGGAATCGTGTTAATTAATTCGAGGCTTGAGTAAAGAGAAGAGGTGAACACAGTGGCCTGGCTTGAACAGAAGAGTTCAGCTATTAGCCCTGCCTCCTGCAGTGGTGTACTTTGGTGCCCTGGTCCGAAGGTAAAGAGAAAATCAAACAGGCAGACTTGAACCCTTTGAGAAGCATGTTTTGACTAGCTTTGGCCCATATTTGTTATTGATTTTCAACTGGTATTTAAAAACTTTATAGAAAAATAAAATCATATCTGCTTGTGTTGTAGATTTTCATTGCATTATACCTCTTGGAATGAATCATGGTATGCAGAAATATAAAAAAATGAAATAGTGTGCGAGGGAAGAGAAAGAAACAATAAATCAAGTAACATGTATTAACAAAAGATGTGGAAGTTAATTTAAAATACACTGGTTGCATATTTCCAGGAATCCTCCTACTAGTGTCCTCAGCTGTCAGTCCAAATGAACCCTTTTCAGGCCCCATTTAACTGAACACTGGATGCTTCGACTGAATAAACGGTCTTTTCTTCTGTTTTGAAAAGAGACATAGATCTGGTCTTTTTCAGCTCTGTCTTTCATATAAGAACTTAAAACTCATGCTACCTTTAACTCAAGGCTTCTGCTATCTATTCTTGGGGTCTGTTTCCGTAGCTTCCTGCAAAAATGGTACATGACTGATCCGAAGGAAGTGGTGGCAAATGATGTTGCAGCAGACTGGATTCTCCGAGGATGTAGGAAAATCCTCCTCATTAGGAGACCCAGCCTTTTGACCTCAAGAAATACAGTCTGAGATACAGACTAGGAAACAGGCAGCGTGAAACCATAGTTGTGAGAAGTGCCATTAATGTCATGTCTCCTAATATCTATAAAGTTTCCATTTTTCATAAATCTCAGAATTCAGAGATTAAAGTCAGACTCCTAAGAAAAAAGTTCCATTTCTGAAGAAAAGTCAGAATTCTGTGGTTAATCTTAGAACTCTGACTTTAATCTCAGAATTCTGAGGAAACTTAAAAATATATATATGTTTTGGGTTTTTTTCAGTGGCCCTAGTTCTCTTCCATACATATGAGACATAAAGGAAGATTCAGTGCTACCTCAGGGGTCTATGCTGCCATCTCTTGGTCTCTCAAAGATACTGCAGGGTCTCTTCATCTACTCTCCGTATTTAAGTTATCTTTGTTAGATTAACGGTCCTCTTGAGTAAAAGTGAAATTATTCGGCACTGACAAAGATGTTTTACGATAGATTCTGACCCCGCAGCTCCTTGGGAGCTGTAAGATATGGCTGGTACACAAATTAAATTTGTCTGTTTCATAGAAAAAAAATGTGGAAAAGCACTTTTACAGACAAACTGCAGATATGTGGTAATACCCCCCTTTCCTCGTGGACATGACTGGTGCTGAGAATTTTTTGGGCATATATAAAGTCAAATTTTGAGCTAAGAGTCGAAATTTTTGAGATGAAAGTCTAAGTTATGACTACGACGGAGTATTGGGGCCACAGTGAGGGAAAAAAATAGGGGGAGGATTTTTTTCCCCCTCCTCCTCATCAAGTCAGTAAAGTCCAAATGTCGAGAATAAAGTCGAAATGGCAAAAATAAAGTCGAAATGTCGAGAATAAAGTCAAAATATAGTCCTGAGAATAACATTGAAATATCAAGAATAAAGTCGAAAAAGTGTTGAGAATAAAGTTGAAATGTTGAGAGTAAAGTCGAAATATTGTATTGAGAATAAAGTCAATATGTTAATAAAAAACAAAGTTGAAGACATTATATTTCAACTTTATTCTCAACACTTTTTCGACTTTATTCTCGACATTATATTTCAACATTATTCTCAACATTTCGACTTTATTCTCGACATTTCGACTTTATTCTCGACATGGGCTACGCCACTTTTGGATTTAAAATTATTGAATATTTCCACTTCAGACAGGAAAGGAGTGTTTTAAATAAATGTATGTGTGATGAAGCTTCTTTACCGTCTTTGAGGGTATTTTTGCAGGACCTCCAAAAGGCTGGGCAGGGGGTCCTCTTCTTGCGTTTTTAGATTACGGTCACCCTTTTTATGGTTGTATGTTTCCCATTCAGTTTTCCCTTTCTAACCATTTCCCATCTGATCCTGTATCCAAAAGTGTTCTTTGTTCCTGTTTCTGTTTTGATACACTGACAGTTTTCAATTGCGTTTGCTTTCTCCACCTTTCTTTGCAGTCACTCAGCAGCAGCAGAGCAGCAGGGCGGAACTATTGTGTCATTCATCGAGATCAAGACGAGATATTTTTACAGTGGCACAACACGTCAAGCTGTTGGAGCAGATATATCGAAAAGCACCGCTCGGTAAGTTGCAAAGATACAGGATATCTAACCGTTGATCGAGTAATCCGTGATCCATGACCAGTGTGTCCGGAGTGCTGTGTTGTGTTTTCACGTGTGTTGCCCTTTACGCACGTCACGCTGGGCTCGTGACGGTGATGATCTCAGCTTGTTGAATGCTAATGAAGCTAACGGAGGCTCCGGTCACAGGCTGCAGGATCATTACACAGACAGGACACAAACAACACCACGGAGTGCTGGACATACTTGGTATATCCTTGAACATTAAATCATGCTTCAAGTGTGTCATGTGACTCTAAAGCGAACATTTAGCGGACAGTGTTGTTTTTGCAGAGCCACGTTATGGTGAATCAGTGATACACATCAATCATCCAGTTTATTCTTCTTAAAGCAATAGTTCATGATAGAAGTTCTCTGGGTTTATATGCACTGGGCAGACATAGCAGATTTGACCTCAGTCTTACTGAGATTATTTACACAGACATTACAAGTTCTTATCTCAAATTCATTAATATTATTCCCTTACATTATTGCATTTTTGCACTTGATGCTATGACCAAAATTAATCCCCATGGGGGGTCAAGAAAGGAGAACATTCATATTCATTCATATGTTATAATACACAGTTGCAAAAAAATTTGTGAACACTTCGGAGTTGCCTTGATTTCTGTATTTATTGATTGTGTAATCTGTTCTGATCTTCATTTCATTAAAATCGAGAGACAAACTCGGTCTGCCCTAACTAATACCCTTCATACATTTTCATGTTACGATTGAACACACCGTATAAACATTCAGTGTACAGAGTGGAAATAGTGTCCCAATACAACTTTCACTCCTGACACAGTACATTAATGTAGCCTTGAATATTGGCTGACACCAATATTGATCCAATACCGGTATCGGCAGTACCGATATGGTGTGACGTTCAGTTTTATTCGTAGGTCTTCAAAGCTTGAAAAACTCTTGGGGGGATGTTCAAAGTTTAAATGCTTTAAACTTTCCTAGTTCTGTGCCACCACTTGTGCATGACAAGTTTTGCAACCAGCTGCAATGTCTTTTTATTGACATGCAGACATCAATCCTACTGGGCTTTGTATTTTAGATCCAGGTGCTACTGGAGCAGACTGGAATGAACTGCCTATATCTGCGTGCTGTACAAGAAAGTTAGGATGCAGGCTGTTGTAATCCGACATTCGTTTTTGTTTTTGCTCATATTCCTATATCATCACCGGATCAGGACACCCCTAGAACTTCAAGAGCGATGACTCCTCCAAGAGCTAATTAGAGTCAGGAGTCAGCCAACCTGGGGCCAAACAATGAGACCAGATTAGAGGTGTTGGTTGAAGCTTTCCTGTCTTTCCTGTCAGATTTGAGTTTTCTATTCTCAAGAAACATTGCCGGATGTGAACCTTGATGCTCATTATCACGCCAAGAAGTATTTTCTGTACATGGAGAAAGTCTAATTGATAATCTTCCAAGAAATTGATGTCTTCCAAAGGTAACTGAGAGTGCAGAGAGCAGAAGGCTCAATGACGCAAAGAAGAATCCTGCAGTGTCAGCTAAAGACTGCTTTGGCACACGCTATCATCTCTGCCGACAAATCCTGACAATATGTTAAACACTTATAAAGAGTGTAGCTCATCAGACATCATGGTCTGGGGCCTCTTTGCTGCCCCAGGACTGGGACTGTCATTGACAGAAAAATGAACTCTCACATTTATCAGTACATCTTGCTTGAGAGCTTGGAGCCATTTTTCCACCAATTCAAGCTCAAGAGAAGATGGATAATGCAACAGGACAATAACCCAAAGAAGCAAATCAAAATCAAAACGGCTTCAACAGAAGATGATACACCTTCTGGTGTGGCCCAGTCAGAGTCCTGACCTCAACCTTGATTGAGTTGCTGTGGCATGACCCCAAGAGCTATTTATACCAGCAGAAATACCAAGAATATTGCTGAACTGAAACAGTTTTGTAAAAAGGAAAGGTCCCAATCCAAACCATTGCACAGGTCTGACCTGCAATTCCAGAAAACATTTGAGTTGAGGTTACTGCTGCCAAAGAAAGGTCATTTAGTTATTGAATCAAAGGATTCACTTACTTTTTCCTGCAGATGAAAAAGCCTTTAGGAGAGTCACACTCGTGGGGAACAGGCATCCTCCACTACAAGACAAGACAAGAATATTTGATGCAGACAAATGGAGCAAAAGCATTAACAGTCTTCTCTCACAATTCACAGGAAACAGTCAGACAAGGACGCTCGAAACTACCAGGAAAATGTGTGATTGATCGCATCATACCAAAGTGCTGTACTATGACATGGATACATTTAAGTATAGGTAGAAAGGGGGAGTTAGGAGTTGGGAGGGGTGCTCATTCGCTTGGCACTTAAATAGCAGCATAGTTAGGAGCTATTATCACTGAAGTTTTCCTAAGAAGATATGTCAAACATAATATGCATTAAGTAAAACTCCTGTTTAACTTGGTTGTTACATTTTGGCAGATCAGTCATGATGTCCTGTGGTGTTATTGAGCTGCACTCTTTGACTCATGTAACTTTATGGTACTTGAATTGTTCATAGCTTGCAGGGATCTCTGATAACCACAAGGGGGAAGTAGAACATTTCTCATCAACCTTAGTGAGTTTTTTCAACTAATATGTCTGATTTCTCTGAATAATATGACAGCTTAACTCATGCAACATAAAACAATGAATGACTTGAACTTTTATTTCTCATAGACCTTAGGCATTTTTAGTTTTGCTCCAATGCTCTTATCATGTTTGAACAATGACAAGCCACACATGCACGGGTTCAGTCATCTCTCAGTGCATCTGTGGATAATAGTTCAACGGTGATGTCCTGTAATGTTAAAAGTGATAAGCTTTTTACCTTCAGCACATTTATAACTGACCTGTTAGCTCAGGCTGTTTTAATTTGTTAACAAATCCTCGTTCTGTATTGCAATTAGTAGTGGTTTTGGGCTTTTCTCAGTGGGCACAGGCTGACAAATGATAGATTCGATTTACAAATATGTTTGCTCAACTTAACCGCTTCAAACTTTTTCCATTAAGTCTTTTTGTGATACTCTCCAAATGAAACTGTTCCTAGTCCTCCATTCTATGAGGGCCAAACAAGATTGTACCTAAATACTTTTACTCAAAGCATGGTTTGTCTGTGTTTCAACAACCAAACAGTTGAAACAGTGGACAGTTTTAAATCCCTTGGCATTACTCTGGACAATAAACTCAGTTTTGACCACCACGTCACAGACATACAGAAAAGAAGCCACCAACGACTGTCAGCAATAGGAAATCTGAAAGCACCCCATGTCGCCCCCCACCTACTGTTACTCCTCTACAATAGCATCATCTAACCGGTCCTTCTCTACTGCTCCACCTGCTTTTTTTTCAATGCGTTCAGTCGCTAACCAGACCAAACTCACACGCATCACAAACCTCTAAAGTGCCGCTAAAATCATTAGTCTTCCCACACCCAACCTCACAGATCTTAACAACAGATCCATGGCACGCTTTGTGGCTTCAATAGAACAGGACACCACCCACCCACTCAGCCAATACCTCACTCCACTACCATCAGGCCGCAGGTATGGGACGCTAGAGTTCAGATGAGCTCGCCTCAGGAAAAGCCATATCCACACTTAACAACAGACCCCGCTGACATTCACTACTGTCTCCCACATACTCCCATGTCTGCCACAGCCACCGGTATTGTTTGCCTGTTGTCCATAAGCAAAACATGTCTGATCTGACTGACGTTGTCAATGTGAGGTGATCTTTTGTCTGCTGTTATGATATGTCTGATGTCTTTGTGTGTCTATTTGCAGTCTGTGAAAATGGATTTCAATAAATCTCTATCTAATCTCTATCTATCTGTGCCTAGGTCAGCTGTAATGGCAGGAGGCGGTGCAGCAGGCGTCGATCTCAGCAGGAAGTTTGTAACAGAAGCTGAGCTTGATGAGAAGAGGAAGAAGAGGCAGGAGGAATGGGAGAAAGTCCGGAAACCTGATGACCCAGAACGTGAGAGCATGCACACATGGATCCGACCACAAGGAACCAAACATCTGAAATACATTCATCTTCATCAGTGTACGTCAATATTTGTTTGTGTGTGAACTCCTCAGAGGCCCCAGAGGAGGAGTATGACCCCCGCTCCCTCTTTGAGCGACTGCAGGAACAGAAAGACAAAAAGCAGGAGGAATATGAGGAGCAGTTTAAATTCAGTGAGTATTTGTCTTTCTGCTCGTCTTCTTCTTCTGGGTTTGGCTCGACTTTATGTCGCATATTGACACATGAGGAATTGAGTTTGCTGCTTTATTTCTGTTTCTATGACCAAATGTAGGCATAGCTTTTATATTGTGTCTTACACTAAGTTATAATTTTAACTTAAAAATAGTTAGAGGAAAACAGCACATCAATTTGGATGGTGATGATAGTAATGTATAATCCAGTATCTTCTGAAACAGACTCTTACTGGAAACTAAAAACCAGGTAATTGAACCTCTGCTTCAGGGACATCAGTGACTCTTTTCTTAAAAAGTCCTTGGAATACGAGAAGATGTTGAACTGAATAGTTAGAGCACACTTTTAATTGTGTCACGGTGGTAAACAATCCAAATTATTTTACTTACAGTATCTTCTACTGTTTAAAATTATTATTTTAACTTCTGTAGCAGTCAGGTATCTTTTCTCTAGTCCAGCTACAGGGACTAGTAACCATATGAGTAATCATTTTTGTTACTGGTCAGTCTGTTGTGCCTCACCATGGAGGGTTCCCATCCTCCAAAGCTGAATACTTATAAAGTAAACTATATCTCCTTTTACTACTTATTGGATGATAGTTTTCATGCAATGGGAATATTATTTGGACAATAACTGGGTTTGGGAAGAGTTGGGGGAATAGAGAATTAAGTTTATCTTGAGGTACACAACTCGTTATATTTCTGTTGTTTCTTGTATACAAAGGTCACTTGTGTATAGTAGCAATGAACTGTTTAGGTTAGTTTTCTTACAAAAAAAAATGCCATCCACTCTACTGCCATGTGTTCAGAGCATGTTTGTTTCCATGGTGACAGGGAACATGGTGAGAGGATTGGACGAGGATGAGACCAGCTTCCTGGACGAGGTCTCCCGGCAACAGTGCTTGTTGGAGAAGCAGCGCAGGGATGAAGAGAAGAAGGAACTGTTAGAGTACAGAATATCCTTTCATCATGTGGTGAATAAGAAATGTGGTAAACAGAAGGTTTGTGAGAAATTCTGAGGTGTGGTTGAGGCATAGCAGCAAAAGTTTGTCTGTTTTCTGGGGCATCTGTGGAATATGAGGTAGATCTACTTCAGCGATCAGGGGTTTGACCACCATCTGTGCCTCTGGTTTGCGCGTGTGTGTGTGTATGTGACTATAAGAATAATTGTTTGGCTGCTGCCATCAGTGGATGAATGTGTGTGAGATATTATCTGAATGGCTTGTTTTAGTGCTGGAGGACTTGAAAGGGTTTATATAAGTCAGGATGAGAGGGAACAAGTACAGGGATTCAGCATTGGAGGGATTGGAGCTAGTTGGTTTACAGAGCACACCTTTCCACCGCCCAACGCCTTGTTGAAACCGAAACACTCTGCCCACTCTGAACATCCAGTCCTTTATAAACGAGCTGACAAAGCAGTATTATTATTAGTTTGTTATGTGGTACAGCTCGTCCTCTGCTGACTTTCACTTACTTTTTCTTTGTGATGCTAAAAGATGCACTTCTTTGTGTGTGTGTTAGCTTGTTGGCCATAACATTATCAGCATGGCTCAGGGAAGTGACCATCATTGACTTTCCGTTTCTACGTCCTGTCAGTGATTTACATATTTGAAACAACAAGTGAATATGTTGCCCTCACAGTTGATGTGGTTGAAGCAAAATAGAGAGGTGTAAGGATGTGAGTGACTTTGATGAGGACCAAATAATGATGACAACCAAACCTGAGCATTTACAAAGCTGCAGCTCATGTGTATTCCCAGTCTGCAGGGAGCAGCACAGTGGTCTCAAGAAGGCAAACCATGCAAAGACAAGATATTTATTGTTCGAGCTGATGAATTGATAAAACTGATCATTTGGGTTTTTTTTGTTTTTTTTTTTGCAAATGTTCACTCATTTTGAATTTGATGCCTGCAACACGTTAACCAAAAAAAACAGGACATGGGTTTGTTTACCTCTGCATTACATTATCTTTCCTTTTAATGACACTCATAAGTGTTTGGAAACTGAGTACACTAATTGTTGAAGTTTTGTAGGTGGTGGTCTTTGACATTCTTGCGTGACTTCAGTTGCTCAACAATCGGGGATCTCCATTGCTGTATTTTACACTTCATATTGCACCACTCTTTTACTACGAGGCCACACTATTGTAACATTAAGTACATTATCACATTATTAGCTGATTTCTACACACAATAGTAAACCCTCACAAACCCAAAATGACCCCACTGAAAAGCTGCCAGAGAAAATCTACTGCTGTCACATTTCCCCAGTCAGTGTCTGGAACTGTTCTCTGTGCATAAACGTGTTATCAGATTAAAATTGATTCAATAATCAAAACCCAGATCTTGATTTGAAGTAACAGTTCCTGATTAATGTACCAGTACTGTGCCTTGCGTCAATATAAATGACCCAATTTATATTCTTGCTTGTCCAGGGAACAAATCTGGCACACCTCAATTGTTGTGTTTTTTTTACCGTCTCTCATTCTAGCAGACTGACAGGTTTATCCACAGGAAAAGAAGTAATTGTCATGGAAACTGTATCATACACTGGTAACTACAGCGACAATTTACAGCAGTAGCTGTTAAGATAAAGCACATGCACACACACTTACACACATGCTAACTAAGTGTAGCCCTTACAAATCTTGATATGTAACACAGTTAAAACTATTCATCGCTGCTACCTAATATCCCACTTTGTGTCTGCCCACTCCTGTCCACCCTGCTCTGTGTTTCGTCTCTCAGCCCCTTTCTCTGTCTCTGCATCTCGACCTCATTTCAGGTCTCTTGAGCTGTGTCCATCTCCTCGTGTTCTTTTAGGCTTTATATCTGTGTCATCTCTCTCTGCCTCTCTTCTCCCTGAGCGCTTTTCTTAGCCTAACAGAACCATGTCACTTTTTTCCTCAGTGCTGATAGGGATTTGCAGCTGCTCCCCTTTGAAGAGAGGACGGAAAGCTGCTCATTGTGGAGACTGAATGTACTTTACCTACGCACACAGCTCTCATTCATAGTCTCACTTGCTTTGGTGACCTTAACTCCATACCTTCACAGCGCTGTGAAGCAAGCATCTACAGAAAGTCGTAAAGAGCCAGAGAAGAAGGTGGCACCTAAACCCTCAGCTGCAGAGCAGAGGACCAGCCACCTGTCTCAGGCCCATTTATTAGCCGGAGCCGTCAAGAGACGAAGGTACACAAGAGCATGACCCTTTAACCTGCTGATCCAAGTGAAGCAGTGAACAAGCTGGAAACACACTGGCATGTCACATAAAGTCAGTGCATAGCGTTAACACCAGAAAGAAGCAGGTTTATACACATAGAGGAGCATCAGTATGATTTAAAGCTTTGTCAAGAATCCACTGTCTTAAGCTCACTTTAAGGTTTCATAGAACTTAAAAAGGGAGATTTCTTTGTCTTTTGCAGTGAAATGCTTGACTGTAAATCTGCTAGTGACTGTCTGTGCATGTACAAAAGCCTTATATTTGATAACAACGTGGCCAATGAGAAAGAGTTAAATAGCTGAGATGCATGTTTGGAAGAAAAAAAACAATATTCCTTCTTAGATATACCATATTGTTATGAATAAAAGACAATGTTTTTTCCAAGGAAATCCCCTTTGAAAAAGTGGCATCAACTTGTCTTTGGGAACTGGGCTTTGAACAGCTGAGCCACCTTGCACTTGTTTGTGTCTCTGTGAACGGTCAGGCATAACTCAGCAGTTCGCGATACAGAGAGCAGAAGAAGGAGAAAGAAATGACATCCCATCATACAAAAAAGAAATAAAATATGACTATTTGGTGTGTTAAAAAGAAGGAAAAGGTATATACCTGATCTTTAAGAGAGGTAAACTTTCAGTACTTCTGCTGTGATCTGGTACTAAAATGAAAATAAATTTCATTCCCCCACTCACTGTGATGTTGTATGCACCAGATATAGCTCTATTACACTGTTATAAATAACAGTGTACATCATTTTATCGTATTTGTTTCTTTATTGTGATATGAGATGTACTATGGTATGACACTTTGCTGTTATAGACAATAGTCATTTTTTTAATCATTGTTTTATTAGATTTCAAATTTTGTCATCAGAATTTTTTCTCCCAAAAAATCTGTCCTTGAAAAGAGGGGTCATCATATACCCTGGATCGTCTTATATTTAGATCAATACGGTAATCCAATATCTCCTCGATTGAAGCCTATAGAATTTTTAGATCAGTGAAATTGATCACATGAATAATGAGCTAAATGTCAATGCTTAGATAAAGTTACACTAAGTGAAATCCAAATGACAGACATACAGGTGTGATAATACTGAGAGCAGCCAAGGCAAATGAGAGGGGTTGTGTTTCTGATCATTTCTCACTGTTGTCCACCTAAGTTGGAGCTCACATCATCATTTGAACCACAGTTGACATTTAACCTTATTTAGACCACCATTAAATATCACAAATCTTTGTGTTCTCTCCCTCAGCTCCTCTCAGTCATCAGACAGCAGTAAAAAACAGAAGGTGGAAATCTCAACAACAGGGAACGGAGACAGACACAAAGGTGGGCGGCTGCATGGAAGATGATACATCTGTCCGTCTGAAAAGGAGAGAAGTTAATTTGTAGTTCACTTGAATAGTTCCTGAAACTACTACGGCAGTGATTCCTAACCTGTGGGCCGCTGCCCCCCTGGTAGTCTGTGATGGCATTGCAAGTGGGCTGCCAAATCATTTCCAAAATAGTATGAATTTTGTGTGGGGTTGTAATCACATAGAGGAAAAACAGAATAATGTTTTAAATGCTAAAACTCAATCGTGTTTAAAAAGACTTTTACTCTAGAGATATCGAGCAGTTTCTGGTTGTTTTTGCTTCTGTCACATTTTTACTCTCTTGAGTATTTATGTATAAAAAAAGGGCCCATCATATGGCGTTCATATTTATGGGGTCAGAAGTGGGCTGTGAAAATATTAGAGTGGGCCCTGAGTTGTAAAAGGTTGGGAACCACTGTACTATGGAGTATTTCTTTTAGACAAGAGTCACAGAAACCCACCAACAGCCTTCTGCGTATGATTTAAAGATGCACATAATTGTTTTATTTTGACTTATTGAAGCTTTTATAAGAGAAGAAGAGAACTGATACTCTTTGCCCCTAGTTATAATTATATAGACCGCACATTAACTTATATTTAAACCAGCGTGGATGTCTGTATGTTGGCGCTCTGAATCTGATAGTGTGTTTGCTGTTCAGAACAGGAGGATGGAGCAGGAGAAGGAGCAGAGGGAGCTGAAGATAAACAAGTAGTCCCTGGCCTGACAGCGAAGACACCCTCAGCCCCATTGGGCTCTGGTCAAGGCACACTTCACCTGCCGTCAGCAGCCGTGTGCGTCGGGGTTTTACCAGGACTCTGCGTTTATTCCGCCAGCAGCGACTCTGACAGCAGCTCAGACAGTGAAGGTAGCGTGGACACAACCATGTTGCCGTACCCACGGCACAGCAGGGCTTACAGATAAACACAGTATCTACACACTCTACACTCATACACACACACACACGTACACACACCCCGAGGTTCATCAGCAAGCACTCAGTAGGGTTTGTGTACTGTCAGAAAAGGTAACCTCACACCAGACACTCACACTCACACATACACACTGTTGGATTTTAAAGGTCAAACACACAAACATATCAACAGTGTGAACCTGTAAGTCAGTCATACACTGGGAACACACACATCTAGCAAACATTTTCAGTATTCCTGGTGTTTTCACAGCTGTGAGTTGAACTGTTACTCTGTGTCATCAGACAGACATCAGTCCCTCGATATATCAAACAGAAACATTAAGACCAAATCAAAATCTATACTGAGCTGAATCTGTGTGTCTATCTGTGACTTTTGCTATTGTGGCTTTCAAACATGACAACTCCCCCCCTCTTTCCTTCCTTTAATTGAATCTCACACAGTTTAAGCCGAGCAGCCAATCCCGCACTGCCTATCCCGATGACCTCCTGTCCCCCTCACACCCCCCTCCCAACCCAAGCCACAGTGACTGCGAGCTGTGTTTGTTGGCTGAGGGAACAGTGATTGACAGCTGTGGAGCAAAGGAAAGAGACTGCTTTAGAGTGTGTCACATGACTCACCTTTTAGCTATGAGCAGCAGTGGAGACAGAGTTGGGCAGAACGCGCTTCTCTAGCTTTGGGTAAAGTGCAGTAACAGTGTTTGAAAAAAAGGTGTTTTTATTTCTGTGATGTGATGTATCTTCTCATCAGTGCTTTGTGGAAAGATTCTGGACTGTTTGCGGCCGGCTCAGGTGTTTGAGTCGAATTGTTCCAACATGAGCAGAGAATAATAAAGAGCTTTCCCTGGTTTGGTGTCTTTCCTGTCTTTGTTGTGTGTGGGTTTGTGTGTGTGAGATGGGATTAAATCGGGTCCTAAATAACGAGCACGGTCGGATCTGAGGCAAACGAGATGAACCGTTAGATCTTTGAGAGATTTCTTGTTGTCATGAATCAGGCTGAGTTGACTGACTCATGTCATACTCTGAAAATGCAACATACCAGAAGTGATTGTCCTTTTATGGATGATTTCGTTTAATTTTGTTTTTGATTTTGTAGCAAAGTCAAATTTGGACTTTTTGACATAAAATATGTATAAATGAAGTTTAAACCCACCTTTGCCTGTACAATCAGAAACTCAAATAACTGAATATCAGCTTTAATACAGATACTTCTATTGAGATGCTTTATCATCCATAGACATGCTTCTCTCATTATATTGAAAAAATATAATTAATGATTATTATAATTGTAAGAAATCTAGGAAAACTCAAAATGTAATAACTTGCAGATAATGTAGCAAATATTTTCTACATTTTCAGGTTTTCTTATATTTTCTTAAGTACTTTTCAGGTCGTTGTTACATTTTCGGGTATTGATACACATTTGCTCCAATAGGGCAGGAGCATCAAGTTCTCTCCAATCTGGTCACCTGATGGTATTTCATTCATAATCTGACTGGCTGACAGGGTTAAAGATCTCAGATAAATCTAATGACCTAGATTGATATGGGCCATGAAATGAACGTGTTGAATTGGACTGGTGTGAAATTGTACTAATTTGGGTAATTGGATTCTGGGATGTGTATTCAGTCCTCATTAAAGCCTGGCAGGAGACGTGCATCTGTAGCTGAGCTCATTTAGACTGAGATAGAAAAACAGGATGGGGGTCGAGGTGATGGTATCAGAATGTGCTGAAGTCTCTCGGTGTCATTTCAAAATCCTGGTCAGTCAAATATTTATATTTGTTCTTCATGAACAGATGGATCAGTGTAAATGACTTTAAGAGTGACTCAAAATGTTAGTGTTAATGTAAAGTAAAAGCACTGTGGTTTGTCTGTAACAGTTTACTGACATCAATAATGCTGCCTTGAATTTCTGATGGTAAACCACGCTGAGCTCTGTATCCACAAAAAAACTATAAACAAAACACAAATATGGGTTAAGGATTTGCCTGTTCAACCAAAACATCCACCAGTCAAAGAACTGTATTTCAAGATAAAATATCAAAGTATGACACCAGAGCACCAAACCTCACACACTGCCAAAAGGGATGAACATTTTCTGTTACCTGAAGGAAATTTTTAGACTGACCCTTCTCAGTTGTTTCTCTCTGTTGCATATTTTGAACTTCATTGTCTCTTCCGTCCGTGAGTTAGCAGTCTAAAACAGGGATGAGAAATGTGAAGAAAAACCACAAACCTAGTGTTGGTGTCTTTTGTCACCACCCACTTCTTTCTTTTTATCATCTTTTTTGTGTCATTAATTTCTTGTGAGTATTTCTGTTTAGCCGCATCTCAGATGTACTTTATTTTTTGTGTCTATGTTGTTTTCTTCTTTTTAGAGTAAGATTTCTCTAGCTTTAAATTTCCTTGTAATTTTACTTTCTCTTTGGATCATTTCATATTTACCTTCATGATCTTGCTGTCCCTTATGCTGGCTTAACGTTTTTGTCTTCAGTCTGCTTTCACCAAGTGCTTCTTTATAAATAGCAAG
Organism: Thalassoma bifasciatum; assembly: GCA_008086565.1. NCBI lineage: Eukaryota > Metazoa > Chordata > Actinopteri > Labriformes > Labridae > Thalassoma > Thalassoma bifasciatum. The sequence continues at coordinate 118,525 of RPOG01001089.1, read as the reverse complement.
GTTGTAGTTTCAGTCCTTAGGCATTATTAGTTTCAAAAAGCTTTATTACGGCACAAATAAGGTTGTTCCTTTGTGAAAAATAAAGACTGGTAAAGTTTTAGTCTCTACCTGTAGCACTAACCACAAAAAGAAAAGAGAATATGTCGTTTTTACATGGTGATATCTGTTGATAAAAACGATAATATGTGTAACAAACTGTTTTCCACAAAAACAGAGACCATGTGACATTTTTTTCAGTTTATTAACCTGAGTGTAGACATAGACACAACTTTAAAAAATCAATAGCAACACATTTAGTACAAAGATACACGATAATACACCTTATAGTCAAAGAACACAGTTCAGCACTGCATAAAAAGTACATGAAAAATATGTCCAAACATTGGCTTTCAGAACATAAACAGCATCATATAAATATACATTCGATAAATATATGCATATCAGACACTTCTCTTCGGTTCCATCATCTAAAACTCTGACTAACAAACTCCACAGACACTTTTTGTGCCATGTAACACTGTGGTCCCTTTCAACAGTATCTCATTAGAATATTTACAAAATCTGATAAATACATAATTTTAAATAAAAAAGTCATGCCTTTGTGATCATCAGCATCAGTTTGTAAACAGTGAGCAGATATTGGCAACATGCAGGATAAACCAAAGTTAAGATTAATCAATGTTGGCAAAATCTAGCAAATGGTCCCTCATATAACAGCCAAATGAGTTCACACAGCATCCAATATATAGATCTGTGTTAGTGCTACAGCTGCCACTCTGGCCTCATCCTCATCTGATTCTGCCCTCCTGCATCAAACAAACACAGCAGAGCATTACAACCTCCCTCTTAAACTACTGGCATTAAGACTAAGATATTAAAACCTCCCACCACACGGCAGAGCAGGAGTGAGAACACAGTACACTGTCGAGGCTGGATCTGTGAGTTCACCACAAGAGAGCACGAAAAAGCAAAGAGCCATCATCTGATCTGCTACCTGGAAAGGATCTGAATGACAACAGAAGGGCATTCAACCACTGAAATAGGTCAGCTCAGAGAGAGGGACTTTACACCAAGGACTTGTTTATACCACGCGGTATCAATCACGACACACATGCAGAAGCAGAAAAATGTACATCCTCATAGATCCTTTTGGAGTTCTGGAAAAGAAGGCCGATGTTTTAAATGCATATGATATTATTTGAAAACACCTGTTTCACCAAAGACATCAGATGTCTTTAACACTTAATCATCAAAGATCTGTGTTCTGGAGATTTAAGAAACACAATGAGTCCTCTGCTGCATTCACACTGGATATTAATCTCAAATTCTTAAACCAGAAACAACTTGGCAGAAATACTGGTAGGGATTTCTTTAGTAGGTGTTTTTCTTTTGTCTTAAACTTATTGTTGTTAACACCTAGTTAATATCAATGAGAAGGGACTTTGAGTTAACAGTGGCACAGCGAGTAAGCCGTCTCTCTGCGTATGTGTGTGTCTCACTCTGAGGCTGAGTTTCTGGGAGGTAGATTCCTCTGTTTGAAATACTGGGTGACCTGCTGAGGCAGCTCTGCAAGGACAGACTTCGCCAGAGTCTCCTTGGGTGCCTGAGAGAGAGAGAGAGAGAGAGAGAGAGAGAGAGACCAAGACAGGACATTAATATCGATAAACTGTAAATGTTGCTGGTCTGTACTTGTAGCACTGTGTGTCCAATGTTGAATCATATGACTGGCTGATGGTCATGTAGTTGCTCTTATGTGTGCAACAATGAGAGACTGCTGCAGCTTAGTTTAGTTTAATTTATATATACAGAGATAATGCACATTGATGAACAATCCTGTAAATATGCCAGTTTAGCCAAGTTGGCTAATTTTCAACCGTAGTCTCTGGGGCAGGTGACATGAGCACTACATAATTAAACGTCAATTGCCATTGTCAGCTTTCTTTTTCTACATTTTTGGATATTAGAATGTAAACATTTAATTTTGGGAAAGATTTTATGTACGTCATGTTTTGAAGTCTGGGAGTCAAGCTGTTTTTGGTCATGGTTTCACTGTTAATCCTATTCCTTCACTTACAGTGGATATGAAGGAATATATTATGTTTTCCTTAAGCTCAACTAGAGCTTGCCTAACTTAAATCAAATCTAAGTGAAACTGACTTTGAGGAATCGTTACTGGGCAGGCAGTTCTGTTCTGGCTAATTTTTTCTAAAATCAGGAAAAAAGTATCTGAATGTAGTTTCCATGTAGTGAATTACTCTTGGGCTGACTGCTTCTTTAGCCTGTGTTGGTTGAGAAAAAAATAAGGAATGACCAGAGGATGTGGTTCAAACATAAAGAATAAAATTTCATTTGTGATTTGATTTCCAACTAATCAAAGAAACTACACAAAGCTGTATCAATGCCTGACCTAAACCCAGTACTGACTCAGATCTTTTGGACTGTTCTGACTGTACAGTGACTGTACGAGCAAAGAGCTCCAGGATGAAGAAAGAAAGTTTCTACCTCAGACTGCTCAGCAAATACCAACCTCAACCTGCCCTTCCTTCCTGCATCATCATGGCCCCAGAAGCAAGATCCGATATAAAACCCTGGGCCATACTTATGTACATTAGACAAATCACTGCGCTTACCTTCATGTGAAAGTGGCTGCTCATTTTTATCAAGTGGCAACAAGTTCAATATGAAGCCTATACTAGTGCTAAAAGCAGGGGTTCATGGAGCATCAGCTGCAGAAACGATACAAACCACAGACACTCCAAGCCAAAAAAAGAAGATTTTTACACATTTTACACATTTAAACACATTCATAAAAAAAAGTTTTTGTATGAATAACCACATTTTTGTTCAATTTTCAATCTGCTTTTATCATGTTTGGCACTGACACTGCTGACAGGGATGATTTGTTGTGTTTTATGGTGGCAGAAGGAGACTTGAAACTTCAATTTCAATTTTTATTTGAATCATTGAAGTCCTTTTTTTTGTGCTCTGTGTACTAAGGGTGTTTGCTGTGCTACTTGAAAACTACTCAGTGACTTCTGTGAATTATGTATCTATGTAAAGAAAATAACTCTGACTAGGTTATAAATTGTTTGAGTTTTGCTGATTACTAAGAACCTAAAGCACTCCCATTGATTAAATTCAAAGACCTTCAAACAGTGTTTGAATTAAATTAAGCAGCGTTGTGTTATACAATTTATGTGTTCCAGTCTCATTCTGTGTCTGGTCCAGGCTAATATAAATGAATCTGACTTTAGAAATTGGTTCACTTCAAAGACTTGATAAGTTTTAAAATAAATTAAGGCATTGTCATCCATTTTTAAAAACTACTTTGTAGAGTTTTAACCTGCAAACAAAGCATATCATTTCAGGTCAGTCTCATTATTTTGTTTCCTCTCTGTCTCACAGCGTCATTTCTCACTCTCCTTCAATCTTTTCTGTTGCTGTCTCGTACCCTCACATCAACAAACTGGAAAGAAGCCAGCAGGCACTGTCTGTTCCTCCTACTACAAAGGAAGACAGCTCGCCCACCACCACCTACACAAACGCATAAACGCATGCATGTACACACACACACACACACACACACACACACACACACACACACACACACAAACACAATATATATACAGAAATACAAAAGCTACTGAATGTGTCTCGGTGGTGCACAATTTGCCTGTAATTTGCACCAACTAATTAGCTGATGTGCCTACCTGTGGCACACGTGGATAAAAACTCATTCTTTTTCTTTTTAACATAAATCGTGTGTGTGTGCGTGTGTTTGCGTGCCCTTATCAACACAGGGCACAACACACCTTTTTACAAGTCTCTGCCATGTCTCAGATAAGCAGACAGCTTTCCTCATCTAGAAAACCCTCTATGTGAGTAGTACAGTGTGTGTGAGCTACAATCTCCAAACCAACAGGCTGTCTTAGGAAACACATTCACACTCAGACAGTGTGACACATTATTAGGTAAAGCCTCTACGGCAGAACTGAGAAGGAGTCAGAGTGACACAGCAAATCACAGCTGCGAGGTGAAACATTAGTTAAAGTAAAAGCTTGACAGATCATGATGGACAAATTTCAAACTTTGCAAGAAACCTGTTTGGTTTTAGCTGTGGACATGTTATTTAAGAGTAACTACTGTAAAATTTGCAGTGGACTGCTTTGACACACTTCTACAGATCAGGCACTGTATTTTACTAAAGTTTAAATCAAAGTTAAATCTGATTTATTCAATCAGCTTTCTCTGAGCAAAGACCTTTACATCACAAACTTGTTTATTCTGTTTGGTTAGTGCTCTTTTAAGAGGGTTGACTTTGGTTGTTGAACTTTAAGTTGGTAGTGAGAACAAAATGAATTTCTAAAACTCATGTTTCAGTTTTTTTAACCCCATACCGATGTAAAAACAAGAGAGCCAAGACCGACAACAATAAACTGGAGGCTAGAATTGCAATTACTGATGCTCCACCCTCAAACAATTATAGGACTGAGCTGAGACTGAGCTAATTTTCCTTCTTATGCTGTTGTTTTACGGGGCAGTGCTTTTTTAAAACCCAGTAGACTAAACCATGTCAGCTGTACTTTTTGAAGTGGGACTCGTTCTTTTTATGTTTACATTGCTCAACAGCCGGCACAAATACTTACATTACGGAAATCCCTGAAAGGCACAAACTGCACAATATCTCGAACAGCCTCCTCTCCAGAGTTGGACCTCAGGACGCTGGCGTCTCCGTCTAAGAACTCCATAGCTGCAAAGTCAGCGTTGCCCACCCCGATGATAATGATAGACATGGGTAGTTTAGAAGCTTGAACAATGGCGTCACGTGTCTCGTCCATGTCGCTGATGACGCCGTCCGTTATAATGAGGAGAGTGAAGTACTGCTGCAGAGGGGAGGGAGGGGGGAGAAAAGAGGGGAGGACAAGAAAGAATGTGAAGTTTTTATGACTGTACTGACGAAACACAAAATCTGAAAGTCTTTGAAAAGGAATAATAAGGAAAAAGTAAAGAACTACAGTCACGGTGATTTTGTTGTTTGTAAAGATGAGCCGAGTGACACAATGTCACTTTGTGGGAAAAAAAGATACAAGTTAAAATGAAATAAAAAGAAATAAAAAACACTTCAGATAGTTTAAAACTTTAGTGAAGAGAAGAACGGAAGCACATATAGAAAAAAAGAGAGCCATAAAATTCAGTGTTTGTCAGAGACAAACAAAAAACAGAATGAAAGCTTTCCTGCGTTAGCTTTTCTGGGCTCCATTCATATGACTGAGCACACCATCTGCTCTGGGAAAATGAGGCAAGACGATAAGTCAAAAGAAAACAAGAGAAAGACAAAAGCAGATAAAGAAGGAATGAAAAGAAATACATCTTAAATTAAATCAGACCGGAGAGGAGTGACAACTTCCTGTTTGTCAGCAAGATTCTAAAACTTAAATACTTTATGGTTCATTTTTCTATCTACCTCAACATGTAGACTTCTTTTTTATTCCTGCTCCAAAACTCATATCACTTTTGTTTGTGAATGAAAGCCATAATATCAAAGTCTTGTATTCTTAACTAATAAACCATTTGTTTTCCTGCTTTACCTTTAAACATCAAGAGGAAGTGGGATAATACTCAAGAGATTTTCATCACTCAAATAAAAGCAGAGAGGGAACCAGTCTATTCCACTGATGGTCATATTCTAATATGGGAAACAATCTGGTGAAGAAAAACATAGTGAAGTTATTAGTTGTTTCACACTCACCCCCTGTCCTGTAACCCCCACACTAACTTTCTGTCCTCAGCAAAGCAAGAATTCCCCCCAAAATACCTTGAACTTGATTAAAAAATATAATTTTTTTGAAGTATTCAAACAGACAAAAGTAGAAATGTCTGCTCTGGACTGATGGTTGAGACTGAGGTTTGGACTGAAGCCAAGAATCACACAATGACCATGAACATGTTTGAGGTACAAACGTGTGAAAGCTTATCCTATGACAAGAACAGGCTTAAATTGACTTTATAGAGAACAGGATCACACTTCCTCATTACACACACACACACACACACACACACACACACACTCAGGGAGTGCTCTGAAGCCTGTCTCTTTAATGTGCTAACAGCAGCGCTCATTAGAGAATCATTATCACACAGACAGACAGGGTCGCTCTCACACTGGGGCCTGCACATACTGCACTTGCCCACAGCATGAATGTGTGTGTGTTTGTATGTGTGTGTGTGTGTGTGTGTGTGTGTGTGTGTGCTTGTACACAGTCTTCAGTCACAGGTTCTCTCATTATCTGAGGAACAGGCACAGTGAGGCCGAGGATCAGCTGATTTTTACAGCCAACAACCTCACCACCCACTTCACACACACACACACACACACACACACACACACACACCATTCTAATGGTAGCCTTATATGTGGTCCACACTTGTGCTGTAGCTGTCACATCTGATTGTCTGATACTCCTCCCTACATTTCACCCCTGTTTGAACTCAGTGTGACACAGAACAAGACGAGGGTCTACAATCATTTCCTTACAGAAACAAAAGGATTCAGGAGCAAGATACACTGATTGGTACAATCCTTTTGTGCAGTTTGTGTAGTTTGCGTCGTTTTTTGTTCTCCACAGGGTGACAGGGCACAATTAGGGACAAAAAGCATTGTGGGAGCATAATGATACCCAGCTAATGTACTCTCCTCAGATTTCAGCAGGCGTGATACCTCTGAGTATAAGCCTGAAATATGTAACCGTTGCTGAAATGCTGTAGGTTACTGTTTGGATATACATATGGAAAGTACATGTTCACCGCCTCCTATTCCCAAAGCCAAAACATTGCCCTGATGGGTGCTGGGGACACAGTGTGGAGCCATGTCATGTGCTGAGGCCATCTGGCTTGCAGAGCTGCAGTCACTTCCGCAAACTAAAATACACATTTTACTTCAAGATAAACGTTAAAGATCAACCATCCTGGTATGATCCTCAACAAGTCCTCTCTCAGTTGGATGGTTCAGGTTTTGGTCTGAGGTCAGCATGCCTTAAGTGTCACTGGTCAAGACTCTAGACCTAAAAATATCCCTTGATGGTTGTGTCCAAGTGTGTGAAAGGGGTTAGTTAACACTAGGGACGAGTATTGATAAGATTTTATTGATAACAATGCCCTTATCGATTCTGCTTATCTATCCGATTCTTTGTCGATTCTTTAACCAATTCCAAAACATTTACCTGTTAGTATTTTGACATTTTTGAGTTTTAAGTATCCTTCACAAAAAGTTATTGTGATATGTTTTTTGTGATGAAAGTTGTAAATTGTGTTTTAAAACCAAGGTTTTATCGATTTATGCTAACTGCTAGCACACCAATAAAATTTCCCATATGTGATAGCTTCAAGCTGTCACTTTGTTCTCTCTATTGTTTTTGGTACATGAGGAGATGTTTAACATGTTGAACGTATTGAGTAATGAATCTCTTGTGAGAAAGCAATGTGCATTTCTATAAGCATTCAGTGTTACAGCTTTTTAAGTAAAATGTCAAGCGGAGAATCCTGAATTAGAGATTTCTTCGTCTTTTACCTGCGAAGCTAAGATAGCCGGGGCAGAAGGGTCAACATAAGGTCCAGTTGCTCTGGGTGAAATGTAGTTCATGTAGTTCAGTGTGAATGTGCTAACAGATGTCAGTTCAGAAAAAAAAAATCACAGCTTAGGAGTTTGGAAATGTCAGTGATTTGCAGGTGTTCGTTCAAATTTAGGAAAAAGTATTTTTCAACATGATGATGGGAGTGTAGAGGAAATTAAAATCCACAAAAGTTGGACCTAATGTGTATATTAGGGTAAGGTAGTTAAATGTGTTTAATTGTCAATCTAATGTTTGCTTTAAGAAAAAGCCTGGATACAGTATTTATAAGACAATTTATGTATTGGTCGACAAACAATTGCAACTTTTGGACTGATAAACATTACTATCACTAAAGCCTCATCATTTTCTAAGTGAAAGAAGATGAACACAGGAGCAGGAAAGCCACAGATGATGTGATAATGAGGGTGCTTCTCTGATGTGAAGTTGAGCCTGAAGATGTGTGAAGAGCCTGGTCAGTGTCTCAGCTGGCTGAAGAATAAGTGTGAGGTGGAAGAAATCATCACTCAGTAGTCAAACCTTCCCACTGACACTTTGGTAAACATGCCAGGAGTCTGGGCCAACGGACACACACACTTGTCTGTCCCGTCAGCCATCAAGCTGCTAAACATAGTAAATAAACTGAGTATACACTGCACTGACAGCCACTCACCGTACGTGGCCTTAAATCAGAGACATGTTTGCATTTACTTCAGGGCATCTGCCCACAAAAAAAGATCACATCTTTGTGACCAAATAGAAAAAGAGTATATGGCAAACTGTGGGCAAAAAGGTAATTGTCCCTCAGTGTTTTATTACTGCTCATAACACTGAAGTACAGAAGTCTGGACAGCACCGAAGACAGTGGGAACTTAACCAGAAACAGCTCATCTGAGGGAGAATTTACTGAAATAATCTCCTTAAACTGATGAAAAATGGTATCAGGAAGTTGAAAGGAGAAGATAAAAACTAAGTCATGAATCAGGAGCCTAAAGAGGGGATGTCAAGGGAATCAATTAAATCTAAAGGTTTTTTCAAAGTAGAGAGATAAAGACAGATACTAAATTAATCCCAAAGGAAATTCATGCATACAGTGTCTCAATTTCTAATGAGGCACATCAGTCACATATAAGAACATTCACTGCCCCACCCACCACCATATATTTGTGATTAACGTGAACATTAATTGAAATGAATTCCCATAAGTCAAACATGGGCACAATCCAAACCAGAGCAAAAACTGAAAAGCACTGGAGTTATGAAGGGTAGCTGTATAGAGGTAAAGAAAACTAAAACTTGAGGCAGATTATCAGAGTCAGCATAAACCGTCGGGTGCAAATGTGCATTGGTGAACAAGTAATGAACCTGCTGAACAGTTGAGGCTCTCTTTTGTTGTAATCTTTGTGTCATAATGGACCAAACCCTGTCAGTAGATGATTTCAGTGCTGCAAGCAGGATTCCTCTTCTATTCAAACTTCTATTCAATTTCAAACTTTTATCTGTTGTATTTTAGGATTTTCATGACTGTTATGACTAGGCATCTCTCTCTCTCTCTCTCTCTCTCTCTCTCTCTCTCTCTCTCTCTCTATCTCTCTATATATATATATACTTGAGACTGTTTCGTGATTATTGTCGAACTGCTCACAGCTCCTTAAGGGATCTGGGAACATTAGGGCCATTATTTGTGCTGGCAGTGCCACTAGGCTCTATTTTATAGGCTTACAGGATAACACTGTAGGGTCACAAAAATTGTCCAATAGCACTTCCACTTTCCTTTGTTGATGTTTAGTTTTTTTTTAAATGCCTCATTAGTTTCATACTGGCAAACCAGAAGAAAGACCACACTTAGTTTTTCATCTGCAGAGAGTTTTTTTTGTCGACGGCCAGATTTGCTTATATGAACTCAGAAGCCCCACCCCTTCTTGATTTTGATTGGTCAATGATTTGGAGATTGCTTTGACTTTGACAAGCCCAACAGAGATTCACAAATTCAAAATCTTTTTGACTGAAAGTAATGCCAGTTAAGCAAGAGAAGGTAGCTGATGCTAAAGGTGAGCTGTCAGATGTGTAAAGCATTAGACAATACACTGGAGACAAATTCTACCTCAACTTTAAAAGATAAGTTGACATCCATATAAGTTCATGCAATCCTAATTGTCTGCATTTCTTCAGCTCAACTGAAGACTTTGTTTGACAGGAAAATGTGGATCAGAAGGTCAGTCGTCACTTACCGCAGCTTTCTCTTGCTGAAGGGCCTGGGCAGCAAAACGTGCTACATGATTGATGATGGGGGCAAAGTTTGTTGGGCCGTAAAAACGAATGTGAGGGAGACAGGCAGAGTAAGCCTGGGCGATACCCTCGACTCCTGTTCAGAAAAAAACACAAAGAGTTAATGTTCTGAGAATACACGTCATCCTCCTCACCTGGATTTCTTTCCATATTTTCACTGGAACTTCAATATTAATACTACAACCTAACCCTAACCCTGCAGGCATAACATTTCTGGCATCTCAAAAGTTGATTGTTTTATAATGGGTGGTGTGTCATACTGAATGGCCATTAAAGAAACATTTGGAGGCCTCACAACCTTTATAAAAAAAGCCTGCAGTTTGATTTTTCTTTCTGCCTCCTAGGATGCACTCAGTCATGAGTACGTTCATCATCAGAGCACAAAATGCTCAGTCAGTGCAAATGTCACAAGCATGAACAAATAAAATTGAGAAGCAAAAGATGAATTTTGAAATGTCGTGGCTGCTAGATCGAACCATAAAACAGAAAAAGTTCCTGCCGTTATGAGAAAAGTTGGTGAGAAAGGCAGATGCATTTATAATGTATAAAGTCCTTTTTTATAGACAAACCTCAGTGTTGAACCAAGTTGGTTATTTTTTAATGTTAATTTGTATACAAAGCTTTCTCTCTCATCTCACTTCACTTAGGAAAAACAGAGCTCAAAAATCCAAAAAGGGATAATAGCTCTTCTGTTTGCTGTTTGTCATTCACAATCATTTGTCATGTTTTCCCAATGATGCTTGCAGGAGTAGTGAAATTGCAAACACTTTTTTAAAAAGGTTTAATTCAGAAGTTGCAGAAACACTCTGTGGCTGCAGTTCTCTGATTCCAATTTAATGTTTGTCCAAAATGTTTTATCTGAGCGGCACAGGAGGCGGCGTTGGCCTTTCCAAAATAAGTGAGCTGTAATCTGTCTGATGTAGCTGTTAGAGAAGCAGTTCATCCGCTCGCCCTAAAATGAAGGTCATGTGTGGAGGCAGATGTTTGAGTAACGACAAGCTGTTCATGTATTTCAAAGAAGCACACAGGAGTTCATCAGGTCTTCATCTGCAGGATAAACGCTCTTATTAAACATAACCTTCTGCCTCTGTCAGCCTGAAACATGTGTTGCACTGCGTTATCCATCATCTCACAGTTGTGATCTCAGCAGGTCATATTCAAGTCTTTTGCATTTGTCTATAAACACATTTGCATCCTACACATAATATGATCTGATGGTGCATAAACAGATCTGAGTGTAGAGCTTATAAATGAAGTGCACTCTCTGACAGGTGCAGTATACTGAATACATGAAAGAGCCTGCATCTAAACTTAGCAACCATCGACCAACACTTCTGTTTAAGACACAGCTCACTCTAATGTGTGCAGCTGTAAAACACTACACTTATGCACCAGGGTACTTAAAAGAAACCCTGAAAACATTGTGCTTAAATAACTTTTAAGGTAAATGTAGCATGCCAATAATTCAAGGCTCAATGTTTCCATATATGTGTAAAACAACAACAACAACAACAACAACAAACTGCTGAGACTGACATAAAGTCCTCAGCTATGCTAATTAAACGAAAAAACTGAAATATTTTTTTTGTTTGTCATCGCAATGATGCCATGAAAAGCCCAGAACTTAATCAACTGGTTCAGAATTTACCCTGATGGGACACAATTGGCAACAGATTTTGTAGAAATCCTTTTAATTGGTTTGATCATTCACATGAAATGAAGCCAATCTAATGATGGCAAAAGAGAGAAATATTCAAGAGATTAGCAAAGTCCTTATGTCTGTATCTGGTTTCTGGGTGTCCATCAAAAAGCTGCTGTGACAAATCAGTCCCAACCAAAGTGGGCTACTGACCAACTGACTGACTCACAGGCATCGACCACAGTTTGACCCATGCTGCGACGCTCCATAAATACATAACACTAATGCACACTTCATCTTCAACTCTTTGATATCATGGCCTCAGAGCACGGTAAAATGTTGCTTGTTTTTAGCTTGGGAGGTGAAGAGCAAGAAAGAAAATTGACAATTTGATTGTGTCAAGCTCGAAGATAGATAACAGAGTTTTTAGCTGAAAAAATCAAAGATGGAATAAAGTTAAAAACATAAAACAAGTCAGTGTGTGAGGGAGGCAGTGAGAGGTGGGCTCGGCTGGTTAGTTAAGTCATCTCTGCTCAGATTAATGACAAAGCTGACATCTTAACAGGCTTTATGGGTTATTTTTAGCAGCAATCAAACTACTTACATTCAGTGTAAGTTATTATCATATGAACGGTTATTTTTTTCCTCATTAGTATGCATTTATAAAGGAAAAAAAATCAAAGACACTTACAGTGTGCTTGAGGAAGACTAGTGAAATTATTACTTGGATGTCTACTTTCTCTCTTTATCTTTGGCAAAAATTTGTTTAACCAAATGTTGTAAAAATGTAAATGACCAAATGTCACATCCTAATTTTTAAGCCTAAAATTCTAACATCCTGGATCCAAATCAAATCAAAGAAAGTTGTTAAACCCTGAAAATTAATGATTCAAAAAAGTTGTCTGACCATCTGTGAGTGCTGCGCAGTAACTCACCAAAACAGAAGGGGTTAGTGGGGTTAAAGTTGATGGCAAATTCATGCGACACCTGCAGAGACAAGAAACACTGACCTTTAGATTGGTGTTTATCCTGTACTACAATTTAAAATGTTCAGAAATACTGTCCATTACTCCAGCACCTTCTCCCTCCCACCCTCTCTCTCTCTCTTTCTCTCTCCTTTGTCCTTTTCATCAGCTCAGTGCCATGGCAACACAGATGGGTTGACAGTTGCGTAATCATGTAAATATGCATGTACAATGCTTACAGGTTTATCTCTGTGTGCATGTCACTGTGTGTAAAATGCATGTTTGATAGAGGAGTGTAAATACTGTTATTCTAGATTTGACGACCCTTCACCCTCTCTGTTACACACACACACACACACACACACACACACACTCACACACACACACACACACACACACAAACACACACCCTCAGGCCAATAATAACATCAGCAGCATAAAACACACACACCTTCCAGTCCGGTGGGAGTTGAGCTCCAAATCCCAGGGCAGGAAACATTTTGTCGCTGAGGAGGAAACCATGACAACAGATTGGAACATTAGTTAAAGCTTTTTTTTTTCTCATCAGAATTTGACAAGCTGGATTCAGACGTTGCAGGAAATCTTGTTATCTTTTGTCACAAAGAAACATTGAAGACAGCCACAGAAAACAAACAGAGAGCTAGTGAGAAGAAAACATTACCGAAAATGGTTTGTTACAAATGTGAAGTTTCTTTTTCTGATTTGAGGATGCAGAAAATATGATGGACATTAAATGATACATGGGAGTAAAAACAGAGCTCTTAGATGAGCTGAGGCTCTTTTTTTGTGGTCCATGGTATGTTTTGATTTGATATTTGTAGAGACACCTAAAGACCAACACAGTATTGTCCAACTCATATGGTTCCTGGTTATTTTCCTGGTATCATACCATGTGATTGTACATCTCAAAGAATTTTAAAATGTAAGCTAACCTTCCTTGTGTAATTACTAAGTTTATAACCTTCTCTTATGATCCTTATTGCTCTCAAACACTTAAAAATAACAGACTTTTCAAAGTTCACAGTAAGCCTGAGTGGTGAAAATGTTGCAACAACCACTAAGAGAGTTATGGGGAACACTCACGTATCATAGTCCTGTATGATTTGTCCCACAGCCAGAATTGCAGCTAGATACTCGTTGCTCCCCAGCGGGTTGATGTAGTGGAGAGAGGACGGCTCTCGAGGGTTTCCATTGGATGCTGTGAAGTCAATGCCAACCTAAAGAAATACAGAAAAGACCCTGAATAGAGCTATATTTAGAAACCTACAGGGTTGTTAGAAATGTGTGTGGTTGCAAAACTCCAACTCTGATCTTACTTTTATGGTGGTATCTAACCTGTTATTTTGATCTTTCTGATAGTGTAGCTGTAATTGATGCCTCAATCACTGAAGTGGGGCAATCATTGATGCAGATGTGACTCTGTCAAAAGTATGTCACAATTTCAATAACCTGGGTTAAATGAAACAAACATAGCGGCAATTGGATACCTTAACACTTGGTTCAAGATTTCTCTGCAGTTTTGAAGGTGAAAAAGAATCTATGACAAAGTTTCTTTAGTGTGTATTTGCAGAGGTCAACTGGTTCAAACTGTTGATTGTAATCAAACATCAACGACAAGCCTCCATCTGCTACAATTGTATAGACATGAAGCCAAAATAACCCCCCAAAAAATCTTCAACACTTTTTTATTGTGACAGGGATCTGGTTTGAGGACATGTGACATTAACACCACAATCTTTTTGTTTCATCTCGTTTTATCCTCTCATCTTGGAGAGCTATCACATCATGCATCATTGTATACTGTTTGTATATAAGAAAACTGTTTTCCCAATGTTGAAGGTCTTCGACTTGTTTAAAACTTACACTTGGACCACTGTTAATTCAGCCATAACTTTTTTTTAATAGCTTTAACTGTAACCTGCCTGTATCTGTTTTACACAGTCAAATGTCAGCAACAACAAAAAAATCTGAATAGAGCAATGTCTCAAAATAATTTTCAGGGCCCAGGTGGCCTAATGGATTAGGTCATGCACCATGTGGTGTGTGGTTTGCCCTCAAGGTTTGAATCCAGCCTGTGGCCTGTTTCCTGCATGCCTCTCCCCACTCTCTCCCTCTTTCCTACTCTATCCTAAAAAATCTTCACATTTGGCTGGATAGCAACATGAGAATACAAGTGTGCGTTGTGTATACCAAAATAATAGTATTAAAGAAAAACATTTATTCAAAGTAGGGATATTATGCTTTCCCACATTTCAAATATGGATATATTATAATGCTGGGTGTTCAGACTTAAAATGCAGATTTACAAACCTCTACATCTTCATTTGTTGTAGAAATCCCTGAATCTCTCTGTCTACCAATCCAAATGGTCTGCTGTGATGAGATCCTCATGAGACTTAATGAGATGTGAATGTTATGAGGTTATAGGGATCTCCTTCCTAGTAGACAGGGGGGGCCTCACACATCAAGATCTGCTCTCAACAGGCCTCTAGAGGGCCGGCCAATAAGAGAGAAGGGGGTTTGTGGAGAGGGAGCCCTAAAGAGACAGCAGCTAAAACAAAGTGTTTCAGCAAAAAGATGGAATAAGGGATTTCTAAAACACAAGCGTGAGAAAAATGGGGATTAACTTCAGCTATGAATCATGTCAAGCTACAACTGGGGTACCGGAGAAACAGCTTAAGGCCTAAAAAAATGACACAAGACCCCCCACCCCCCCACCCCCCCACCCCCACACACACACATACATACACACATTTTTTATAATGCTGAGAAGGCTGCATTAGATGCAAATGAAGATAATGATGTCAGTGATATTTGTGGACGATGAACAATGCACTTCAATAACCTGTTTAACCANATAAGGGATTTCTAAAACACAAGCGTGAGAAAAATGGGGATTAACTTCAGCTATGAATCATGTCAAGCTACAACTGGGGTACCGGAGAAACAGCTTAAGGCCTAAAAAAATGACACAAGACCCCCCACCCCCCCACCCCCCCACCCCCACACACACACATACATACACACATTTTTTATAATGCTGAGAAGGCTGCATTAGATGCAAATGAAGATAATGATGTCAGTGCTATTTGTGGCCGATGAACAATGCAATTCAATCCCCTGTTTAACAATAAGGCAAATGTGTTTGATTGCTTAAAATTTCCCTTATCTGTGACAAAGTACCCTGCAATTTGTCACTAAAAATTATAATCTTTCTTCATTAGAACAATGAACCTTTCTAACAAACACACAACAACCTAATTTATTCAAACTTTGTTGCTGGCAGTTCATTATCAATGACTAAAAGTAATTTTTCCCCTACTAGTGGACATTACAGTGTAAGTCTGATAACGTTTTAGAAAGCAAAGCATCACAGCCCTGATGAAAAAATAAAACTATTTGCCTCAAGGTGCACAAGGATATATTATTAGAGAGAATGACTTCAGGTGGCAGGGCAATGACAGAGAATCGACATGTCTGAAAAAAAAAACAGAGGGTAAAAGCACAAAACGCACAAGGGACAGATTTAGAGACACACAGTTGAAAATAATATGAGATTAAAAGTGACAAGCCTCTCCTCAGGCGGTGAATGGTGGCTTGTGTGCTGGAAAGTACCACACCAGGGGACTCTGAGTCTCTCCTATCAGCTCAAAGATTCCCAAACATCTCTTTTGTCGTTAAACAAAAATTGATATGGCTCGACAGAAAAACTACAAGGAAAAAATGAAGAAGCAGCAGGAAGGAGTAAAAATGATGTAAATGCACAAAACATGGAAAATGAGAGGGAGGGCTGAGTACAGGGAGCAGAGAGGGGAGCAGGTGTGATAGACACAGAGAGGCTGGGTGACATGAAGACGGGCCCTGATCTGTTTCTTATCTCCATGAGAATTTATCTTATTCTTTAAACAACCCATATGTTAAGAGTATTATCACAGCAAACACAACCATATAACTTTGGATGTAATTGCAGCTAGTTGTTGGTAATAAAACAGTGAGTGAAAGGAGTTTTGAAAAGTCTGGTATGACTTTCTATTTAGGAATATTTAAGGGAATTTATGTCATTTTTCGAGAGAAGTGTCCTGGTATTTGATTTTTTTTTTCAGGTCCTGGAATACTGGATTTTCTGTCCTCCAGTTCTTACATGTCCTATGCCTTAACACCTAATGATCACCTATTGGTCAACACAATAATTCATTTGAAAATGCTATCCAGAAATTTTCAGATATTTGTTTATGATAAATGCAAAAAGCAATTTTATCTTTTTTACAGTCCAGTTACTACCAACATATTGAGTGAGTACACATGAATATTATTATCTTCTAGACAAATAATCAATGTTTTTGATAATTAAAGGCTTTAGTTAAAGTATGCAAAATAAAAATAGTTTGATGATAAAGTAATTCATTCATAACTCAGGAAAGGGAGATCATCACAGAAACCAAAAACAGATGTTTTAATCTCTAGTTGCCACACTATTTAATCTCATTCCAACAGAAAAAAAACATTTCTCCTCCTGCCTGAATGAACAACACTTCAAAAACATTGATCCATACTCTCTTGTGATAGTGTGATCAATAATTAAAGATAAGCCACCACGACCAGCTTGACCAATTAGTCTTCTTTTTTTTTCATTTAGTGTCACATCTGTGGTGTAAAAACATCACAAATGTGCTGCTATTTAGTCATGAAATCTCTCAGTGTAACACAAAGAAACAGTGGTGCAGGATCTGACAACACTGAAGAATCAGTCAAAGTGGGAAGATTGTGTTAATAAACTGAAGTGTGGTATTTTACACTATGCTTCAGAGTAACACCATGCTATCATCCTTTACTTTTTCATTTGAGTTAATGAAACACATACAAAATGTATGTATGGCTCATAAGTGGGCTCCACTTTTAGCAGCAAACAGTGATCCAATAAACATTCATAAATATTATTGTGATCAGTTTTTGTGTTTATTTAACAATACATCTGATTCTATTGTAAGCTAAGTAAATCATATTTTGATGTTGATTAATGCCATCAGTGACACTATTATTCCAACAATGTTTTCAAGGCAGTGCTTCTCACTTAGACCACTTCAACACAGTCCGCTTTCATTACTTTTTAACCTGCTTTAAGTACTTCATCTGTGTTTCCTCAAAGCTTAAATCACATTTCAGTTAAGTATATTATCCCACTAAAAATAACTTTCTCGCACATTATCAGCCACTTGAGCTTTCAGCTTTTTATTTAAGAAAAGGAAGAGATTTTCCTCTGCAGTCTGACCTTAAATTACCATTTAAAACGGAACATTTTGCTTTTGTGAAAGTAAAAACTTTTGGCCCTCATAAGCACTCAACACAGTGGGAGATTTCTTTTTGGATATAATGTAGGTACATGTAGACAACTTGAGTTGACTTAAGGTAGAAATAAACATTGGGGAAAATGATGGTTATGACATTAAAAGACAATAATGTATTAAAATATAGTCATGGTGTGCTTGACCACAGATTTTTTTTTTTTTTTTTGGGGGGGGGGGTGTATCTAAAGATGAATGTGCACATTGCTGCATGTAGATACACAACAGTGTGATGTATAAATGCATGATTGGATGCACAATTATGAGGAAAAACAGGGTATATTTCATTTTCTATTTCCTGCCTGCTGCACATTTTGTCATTTTTTAGCATGACCTTGATTCATTTTGTCTTTAAATGAACCTGAAAATATGTTTGCCTGAACTGACAGTCACTGGAACAAGATCATTCAAAAAACCATTATGGCTCCTTCCTGCTGCTCTCTCTCAGTGACACACATCTTCAGTTTGATAGCTGTAAATTTTTGACAGTGGGAAATAACACCACTCTGTTTCCAGCGTATGCCTTGCCCAAAGTAAACACACAAACTGGGAACACATGAGAAAACTAAACACAACATGACAGAGACTGTGGCAAAAACAAGGTGGTAAGTTAGTACAGCATCCCTTTACAACATGTGTCTGTGCACTCATTTAATTAAACAAGATTTTTGTAGCTGCAGTAAACAAACAAAACCACTGCCAATATACAGTCAAATTATTGAGTTATTGAAATAATTAAAATACTGACTTTGTAGTGTTTGTCAGGCCTGAATTATTGAGTCTTAGCCAATTCTCACATCAAGACCTCTAAAAAGCTTTTGTAGTGAAATAGGCAGAAAGCTCAATGAAGTAGAGGATGGATGTTTTTTTAATTTTTCTACTAAGTGTGAGAAGCTCCAGAATGAAGACCTGATGTCTGCTGCCTTGCATTCAGTCTTTAGAAACTTTCCCTGAACCTTGTTTTATCCTGCAAGCTTGTTGTCTGTACACTTGTTTCTGGTGAAATAGGGGAAACTTGATGCTACATCTGGAATCTGGGGTAGGAGAGTTTGGCATATTTCATATCCTTTTATTGACACTGTAGCATCAATGATATTTACTGATGATATTCTAGAGGGTCAGCAACATCTGTAAGATTATTACTTGTTCATGTGTGACCCTTTTACTGCAGGTGGTGTCAGTGTTTACATGAATTTGCATGCAGAATTCAAATAACTCCTCAATAATGTGGGCTAGAGAGGAAATTCAAATGGCTCATTAAGAAATGACAAGCTTTAGGGCAAGATCTGGTGTACCACAGTACTGCATGGGAATCCACATGCAACAACTTTCTAATCACAGACAACAGTTGATGTAAGCTGTTCTCATTACCCTAACTCTTCAACCATTTGGGCAAGAGGAAAAATTCAAACGGTTCCTGAAAAAAGAAGCCAGGTGGTCTCAATGACACTTACGTGATGAAGAGATAAGGAGATAACAAATTTGATATTTGTGATCATCACTGCACTGTAACAAATAACTGTAAATTTAGAAAAAAAATTTTACAGCGAAAGCAGAAAAACCCAGTATAAAAACACTTTGAAACAATATTTTACTTTTGTATTGATTCAAGGCAAGGAAACAGTAATTACTTGTATTTTTAATATTGCATTTTGGGGACAAGAAGGTAGGACCAACAGTTATTGTTGCCATGAGTAAGGAGAGAACACAGTGGACATAAGAGCCTGCGATACATAGCAAAGACTACACTGCGGCGTAGACTGGTTGTCCACTATATCAGTAAAATGATATAGTATGTACAAAGTATGTACAAAATGTATTTGCTCTTTATTTGAATTCAGACTTTATACTCCAATTTTTGGTTTTCGTTTGGCAGCTGTTTCTTATTTACAGGTTTCTTTTAACAGATTTGAGTAATTACAGCCCAGCTGCCAGAATTTTCCCATTATTTTATAGTGAATTTTTTTACAGTGTGACCATTCATTGGCAAAGAGATGAAGAAAAAGAGAGGAAAAACAGCTCAGGTGCAGCAAAGTCTGTCCACAGACACAAGGAGCTGGGCGAATACCTCATAGAGGAGGATAAACTCAGGTAAAAACAAAACAGGGCACAGTGTTGGCTTTGTTGGAGAACTGGTTAAATGAAGTAGAAAGGTCAACAGACTTTCATAGCTACAGCAGAGAATCTCAAATCAGGTATTCTGGTCGACTCATGCACTGGTTCAAAAAAACAAAAACACTGATGTCTGTAGTCTATTGTTCAGGTGCAGGCTTATGTTTTGACTCTACTATGAATGAAAATGTGAAGTCGCAGTGGGCTAATAAGAACAAACTGTTGCCATGGGAGCCCTACCATCTGTGGAACGAGAGAGACTATTTTTTTCAGATGTATGAATAAGACTGAAGGACACCACCGTTTCCAAGAACAGTTATTTATTCTGATGGGTGATTATAAATCAGAAAGATGAGAAATATCACATTGGTGTAGCTTAACAGTGAATGTTACGACCGATAGATACCGACTAGCTACAGAGGTTCAGATGCATGACAGTGTAGCTTGACCAAGCTTTACTGGCTACAAAGAAAATAATCTACATGGTCCACTATTGTTGACCATGCAAACAGAAAACAACAACAATGTGTCTTTGGTTGTGTTTTCTGTATCTTTATTCATAAGAAGTCTCTGTTTTCTCTGTGAATTCACATAAGAAGTAGATTACTCTTGCCTTTGAGTGATACCAAACACAAGATATGAAAAAGAGAGTAATTCACTTGAAATCAAGTGTTTCACAAACAGCCCATCAGCAGCAGTGGGCTGTCTCTTTGTGCCACAATGTGTAACAGAGACACACTGTTCACGTCTCCAGCTCCTACAGCCTGAAGGAGAGACTTTCCCTTCCTGGAGATTAGGATTAGAGTCATACTAAGTCTGATTGAACACCGCAGAACAGCTCTCTGCGAGTGTGTTATAGTGTGGGTGTGATTTTGTTTACAATGCGAACAAAAGCATGTGTGTAAAATCTGTGTATATAAGATCAGCGATGGAGCATTGAGTGAGGTTAGGTGTGTTTATGTGCATTTCTAAATCTGTGTGTGTGTGTGTGTGTGTGTGTGTGTGTGTGTGTGTGTGTGTGTAGCGAGGGTGAATTTCTGAAGATCCATGTGCATACCTCCAGTACGGGTGAAGAGGTTTGTGTGAGAAACTGTCTGTGAGGATGAGACATAACGTGTTTGGATATGTGTGAGCAGGTGTGTGTGTGTGTGTGTGCCAAAGTCTTGGTTTAGAGAGTTTGCATGTGGATTGGTCATAGTGGAGGAGGGGCGAGGGACAGAGAGGGTATCGTGTGTTTGTGCTCACACATATGTATGTAAATGAGTTAGTAAGCAGGAGAGAGGAAGTATCTGTGCTAAGACAGTATTAGGTGTGTGTGTGTGTGTGTGTGTGTGTGTGTGTGTGTGTGTGTGTGTGTGCGAGAGAAAGAGAGAAAGAGTGAGCTGCAGGTCTGTGACAAAAAGGCAAAAGATTAGGAAGGGAGCAGCGAGGATTGAAGAGTTTCCATTCCTCCTTGAATTTTCTCATCTTGCCACCACTAGAACAGGCAAATCTTCACGTTGGACTCAAATTCTGCTCATTACAAACAAGCAAAGCCCCAGGTGATGTCTGCATAATGAAAAAAGCCACTAAAGGAGATGATTAAGGTATTCCTCATATTGTGGAGTGATTTTAATGAGTCTGCTGAGCTTTTGTCTTTAAACTTGCAGCTGACTCTGATCCTTCCATCTTGATGAAGATGCTTCATTCAGCTTTGAGTGTGAGCATAAACAGAGAGCACTCTGGGAGGGACAGATTTCAAAGAGGGTCATAGATACTGTTCATATTTATATGATCTGATAAAACAAGTTCAACCTCTCCTTTTCCTCATTCCCTCCCGTCGATATCTTTTTAGAAACTCAATTAACAGCATTTTCTTTTGCATTTTTCTGAGTTTGTGTAACTCTGGTTTGAGCCATCATGCCTTTCTAGCCTGTTTCTGCAATTTTCTGCATCCATATGCTTCATTGGGAGCAATTCCCCCTTGTTTCAGACTTCTGCATGTATGAAAGAATTTGCACTGTTTCTAATTTTGCAGCACAAGTCTCTATTGGTTCCCACAGTGGCAGGGCATGTAAAGTAGGTTGTCAAAAAAAAAGAAAAAAAAACAACAACTGCTTGCTGTGGCTGAAACAACGCAAAAAGAGTGGCTAGAGTGAACCACAACAGCTGGGGAAGGCGCTCTGTGGGCTTAACTTATAAGTGACCCGTTTTTTTTATTTTCACTCCAGTTTGAGAAACAACATAAGATAAATCATTTTAACACCAACAAAGACAGAGCTTTGATTTAAAACTAGTTGTGAATATATTACAGATTCAATTCTGTCATAAAAGTCTGAGTTTTTTCACTCTCAACCCAGAATCTGGAGCCCAGGATATTTTTCCCTGACAAACAATGCACTCATGCATTCACAGCAGGAATCATAGAAGCTCATATTTTGCTTAAATGCTTTCTGTCATGCACTTGTAGCTTTCATTCTCCCCTGACTTTTTAATCACGGTGCAAACATTCTCATCAACAGCAAAACCTGTCACTATGGCAACACCACTGTGGTCTCTGCTTTAAAACCTCATTTCCTATCACAAGAAAATGCAAGAATTACTGGTTGTCAGCGAAACCTCCCAGTTTTCTCAGTGTGTGTGTTTGTGTATGTGTGCTTCTCTACAATGCCCCGAATTAAGACCCGGCAGCTCTCTGCACCCAAGAGACACAAAGAACACATCCTCTGACACTGACAACAACACCAATGAAGTCACCTCTGCACAACTATATTTAACTTGACCGAGACCTTGAGCCAGAAAAATGCCTCAGACAATCACAGCTTTACCTTCAGCAAGAACAAGAGGACTACAGATGTAACTTACACATGGATACAGAGAGACTCTGGAGGAGCACTTCACTTTCTCTGTGCTGTAGGTCTGAGAGGTTAAAGGGTTATTCCAGTGTTTAAAGTGGGGTTGTATGAGGTACATGTTACTGGTGATTGAAAAAGCCACAATGGATGCTGGGAGGCCCTGCCTTTCAAAGAGAAACTTAGAAAAAGGAAGAAACAGCACACAGGCTAGACTACAGTTTTAAGCAGATGGAGCAGAGTCTGCCACATGATTTAACTAGTTTTAAGAGACTCTGACCCAAGCATTCAACTAAGTTCTGCTATGATTTTTTTCAGTATTTTATTTTGCCACCAGTAAGCCTGTTTGTTTTTGCATTATTTGCAGATGTGACAGACTCTTACTCTTCCGGGTACACTTCAAAAAACTAAAACATTGCTTTAAAACAGTCTGCCCGTGCAGCAGAAGAAAACAGTACATTCATTTTGACAGAGAAAATGACTATGTAGCTTTTCCCAAGAGTGACAACACATTCACAAAAGCACAACTTCCACTGTTTTTGCTCCATATGTCAGTTTAGCAATTGCAGTTTCAGACCATCCACTTCCAACTTTCATGTCTGTATTTACATGGAAATGTGCCTGTTGGTCTTCACTGAACATTAACTATTTTACCCTCAACATAACTTGTTCCTCATTTCTCGAGAACAGAAGTTTACAACAGTAAGCCACAACATACAACAATCTGTGCTTTTCTTCTTGAGCGTGAGCTGAAATCTACAACAGGTCAATGGTAAAATGCATTACTCAACCTGCAATAACCCAATCAAGTTACGTTAAAAAATAACCTGTAATAACGTGTTTACTCCAATGGAATAGAAATGGGATAAGAAAGTGTTGGTACTTCCTCTCTCATCCTTTCATGACCCCCTTTCATAAAGTTTTTACCATTCTATAAGTCTTGCAGTACAAACTCTTTCACGCACAACTCACTTATTCTTTCTTGCTTATCGGCTTTTGTATTTCATGCAGCCATTCACTGATTATTGAACTTTATGTTGCTATTTTTTTCCATTATAACTTGGCAGAGGAAGATAATGGCCTCTATGTAAGGAGACCTGCTGCTTATGTAGATTAAAAAACGCTCATTCGAAGTCAACAAAAACAAAATGGTTTTTACATTTATTTCCTAATTCCAGCATTCTCAGAAACATAGCATTCATTTTCTACCACTACAAACTGTAGTCTATTCCTTTAATCCAAAACCTTTATTACAATACTCACAAGAAATCAACTTTTGTGCAGTAGATTTCTGAGGAGCAAATGACGTAACTCTTGATTACACACAAAAATGCGACCCAGGTGTTATATCTGTTTGGATCACTCTACAGGGAAATGTCACAAAAGAAACGTTTTACAAAAGAAGATTATCTGTACACATCTGGAGCCTGGTTCCAGCTCACAAAGCTGAGAAATTGTTGCGGACATAGAGAGGAGAAATGATTTGCATGTGCACATGGAGTCTATGTGGGTGTGTACTGCACTCGATAGTATGTTATTATGTGTGTGATGGAGCTGTGCGGGTGGTTTCATGTTTTCTATACAATTGTGTGTGTGTGTGTGTGTGTGTGTGTGTGTGTGTGTGTGTCCATGAGTCCCGCTGATTGTCCTACACATTTACCTTCAGGGCAGTTGTTTTTGTTGTACAGACTGAGGAAAATGATAACAAAAATAAAAATCTTGTCAGTGTTTTTGTGTGTGAGTTTGGAAGAGAGTGTGTGTTATACAACACAAAAAGGTGTGACACAGCAGGAGCTCATGAGTTTCTCCTCAGAAGAGACAGAAATAGATTTGGGTGATTTGCTGTGTCTCTCGCTCTTTCTTGGAAGTTCCTGGTGTCTCTTTCTATACATATTCTGATTAACATTTCACTTTTACTTGTTAATTTTATTCCCTTTTTCGTTGTGGAGATGAAAGTGGAAAATTTGGCTGTTTTCGATCTGTTATTCTGAACAATGGATGTGGAAACTTGTAACTCTTTTCCAAAATATAACAGAGGCCAAAAAACAAAAAAAAAAAATCTTAAATAAACAAGTGTGCTAAAACAATACTTACTGTAAACATGAGCTGGCAACCTCCCAGTATGTAATCCAGAAAGGTGTAGTCTCTTGTTATCTAAAGGACACAGAGAGGCAGGGTAAAGTAAACAAAAAGGGTGTGAACATGTGTACTCCAAGTGAGAGGAGGATGTCTTAATTCACTGAAAAAGGAACAAAACAGCAGTCATAACTGAACAAGATTCACTGGACAGCTGGTATTGGTCACTTGGTATTTGATCAAATCCATCATATCACAGAGTGAACCTCTCCGGCATCACACACTGCAAAGCTGGAGACTGTTTTTTATGAAAATCTGAGTTTGATCCAACATTTACTGACTTTTATTGAACCTAAAACTTCAGAGTAAAAGTGAAGAATTTATAAAGCACCACAAGTTAACTCCTTCCAAAAGCAAGACCTCAATATGTGCTTCTAAAGGATGAAAGTGCTCAACCCTTTTTCCAATTGAAAGTGCCACCAATGGAGGCCCAATCACAACCTCGTTTGAGGATGGTCTCCTTACTAATTGCCATAATTATTCGGTGTAAGTTTTAATGCCATTTGTCTAATTCCCTGCAGGCAACCAGCAAATGAAATTAGTATATTAGCACTTCTGTGCATGCACTTTGTGTGTTTACATGTCTGTACTAAAGTTTTAGTGATTGCATGGATGGAAAAAGGAAGAAGGCGACAAATCAGTTATTAAAGCTCGTTATAATATACCCACAGCTTTAATGCCTTTCCAATAGACATTCAAAGAGCCTGTGTTCCAGCTTAATGCTTCCTCTGTGGGGCTCGAATCTGCCACGCTAATTAGTTATTCAGAGGGAGTTATGAACGCACGTTTAGAAATATGCCAGCTGATCAAAGGAAAGATGTCTCCATTCACTGTTTCAGTAGGTTGACTGTAAGACAGGGTGAGTAGTAACTGAGGGGGATTTCAGTAAATATGGATTGTGGCTGCGATCAGCGCCAAGACCTGCAAATGATTTCCTCTTGGCTGCTAACTGCTCTAGTACAAGGTCTGATTCACTGAGCTTATTACACTCATTATATTCATATTGAAAACATCCACGAAGTTCTGCAGCTCTGTACAGTTTACTCTGGGTTTGTTTTCAATCCTGATTGAGATGAGCTGGAAGTCTCTCCTGAGCTGTGCTGTGCACTCTCATCCTGACATCTTTTCTGCTTTGAATGGGTTAAGCAGATGCAATAGCCATGCAGTCTTTTAATGAATGTGCTGTACATAGAAGCCTCTGCCTTAAGTGTCTGAATGTGGTGTGATTGTTGACACAGAACCAACACTTCATAATGTAGTTCACTGATCAAAAATAAAATTGTTGTCATATAATATCCTAAGTCTTTGATTGCTGAACAGATACATGTCATGCAAAATGGCCTAATGAGAACTTAACTTAACTCACTGTGTTCAGTAACTTCATTCACAGGTGGTTCTGAAAAAGAAGTTCAGTCCACCCATCCTCCTCACCTTACATAACTTGACGATGATGATTCCAGAGTTTTTGTAGTTCTTCTTTTTCTTCTGTTTCTTGGGGTTAATGCAGTCAAACTCAACCTGGAGCGGACAGAACAGAAATTAACAGAAAAAAAACAAACCCACAATGTATAATTATCAAGAAAAAGGAGAATATGACATAGATGTGCTGTTGTGGTTGTGCATTAAAGTTTTCGAATTGCTGTGCAGTGCAGGGCCACATTAGGTGGTAGTCCAATTTCTATGCATGGATATCCCGTTTGGTTATGCTATCTGCTTATTTGTGCATAGGAAACCTTTGCTCCAAATGCATCATCCTCGTTTTATCCGAGAGTATAAGGATATTAGGAGCACTGAAATTACTGCTAGGAGCATAAGAGAGGACACAAGTTCAGAGACGTAAAGTGCAAATTACTGTGCTATCCAGCTGGCCAATCACAGGGCTTGTGGATGGCTCTGTAAGCACATGGAGTGTCATTTTTTTTAAGTGGTGAAAGTCAGGCTTTGTCGAATTGACCCGGCTTGAGGCTCAACAAGATGACAGGATTTACAAGTGTAGTATATTTTTTTGCCTGTAGGAGCTCACATCTTTCAGCTCACTGAAAGACTGGTTATTGAGAGAAGTGGTTTCAAATTCTTTTTGGCACATTCTCCAGGCTCTGGGTGATCCCTACTGTATTTCTCAAGTTTTAAAAAGAACAAAAAGAAGTAGTAGAGACTGCTGGTGCACAATTTAATTTGATGTGTCAAAGAAGTGCTATTATGCTCCACCTCAAATCACCTGTGCATCACAAGCATTGCAAAAGTTATGTTGTTTACTGTTAGTTTTCAAGACGACAAGATACCTTTTTGTCATTGTTGGGCATCAGTCAGGCATCAGTCCCAATAATATTGATCAACTTCAATTTATTCTTCATATTAGGGCTTAAAGATTTGAACTAATAATCTCATTTTATGGTGCAATTATTTTTAGGGATCCCATCTTGTGTGTTTTTCAACAAAGACATTTTTGAAAATAAACACTTTTTACAGCATGACAACATTATATGGCATTTCTTCTCCTTTAAACTTATTTTCAGTTAAAGAAATATTGTACTGTCTGCAATTACACTATTGCAGCATGCTATTTTGTGTTTTAGTGAAATTTGTGATTAATTGCCCAGCCCTCCTTGATAACATTTCAGAGTTCAGTACTTGACTGTGAAGCTGATGATTTGAAAGCCATTTTTTGCAATTAGGAAAGTTAAATTGGGGATGTACACAAAAATATAACTTTAAAACCACTCCGTAAAATTATTCGACAAGATGAAAGTATGGATGGACATAAAGTGTCAGAGAGTTTATTTTGTATCAGTGTGTATCAGAACAGGCATATCTCTAAACAGACATACCATGAGACAGGCACACACACACACACACACACACACGCACACACAGTCACATGTCCAAAGTCAGCTGATGATTCATATGACAGGTAGCTCGAAATGCCTCACCGTGTTACTAGGGCTCTGTGAAAGGCTGTTTTACATCTCAAAAGCACCTCTCATTTTCTCCTCCTTCTTTTTACACACTGTCTCTCTTTCCATCCCCCATCTTTCCATCCTGCCTGCGTCTTTTTTCACTTGTTATTCCCCCACAACATTAACACACACGAAGAGACCCAGTGGGAGAACAAGTCGTGAGGCAGCTTTGACACTTAGACACATGATTTTTTTTTTTACAAATAAACACACACACAAATGTGCGCGCACACAGCGAGCAAGTTTGTTCACAACAAAGAGATGCAAACGCAAACACATACACACACAGACACACGCACACGCATCCATTGAAGAATAAAGAGTCATTTGATTCATATATATTTACGTCTTCAGCAGAAAGAGTGAAAGGAATTATATTGAATAGTATTTAGAAGCTTTTACTTTAAAACTCCTTTGAGAGAAAATCCAAATGCAAATCTTCCCTGATTATTCAGACTTTGGAGGAAACTACTGGGTGCATTTAAACTGCAAATTGTTCAGTATGGGATGAAGTTAAGCTAATTAAATGTAGCTAAAGTTAGTGCAAGAACTGAGGATGATGAAGCATGATTCACAGTTAATTTTCCAAGAAGAGATACAAACTAGTTGTAAAAGAAATTGGTTAAGTGTTTCAAAAGACAGTAGGATGTCTTCTTCGATTGAACTAATCCAAGTTGTAGAGTGAGGTTAAAAGTCCTGTCAAGACTTTTGCACTGTTAGTATTCACCTTTCCTCTCCTTTTCAAATAAATCTCTAATGTCCTTTATGTGATATGATTAAAAATGTGAAGCATTGTTTGGCTGTAATAGGAAGAATGCTCAGGGGATACAAAATGGAAATGTACAGACATCAAATGCGTCCAAGACAATTCTGCCTGGACAAGGAGACATATCTTTTTACATATGGGGCTGAAATCTGAATCGACCGGTTCACTGTGTTTATAACCACATTCAGTCTCCTCTCAAACTGAATGCTGATGTTATTCTGATGTCATCATTGAGCTGTGGAGCGGTTGTGGTTCTGCAGAAGCTGGATTGTGCAGGACCCATTGTCCATATGCTGTAGTGTGCCCAAGTGTCATTATCCCTGGGCCACCCCCAGTGCTGTGTGATTGGTGTGCAAATGGGATTACTTCACAATGATGGGCTCTTGTCATCACTTTATGAATGTGGTGTGAATGGGTGAATATGAAATCAGTGTCGTAGGTAATGGAAGATGCTGGCTGGAGAAAGTCCATCTGAAAATATCTAAAGCTTATAAAATGTCACTCCCAAAGAGCCTAAAAGTAGATTCAAAAAGCTTTGATAAAGAATGGACTGATTATTTTGTATTCACAGTGCCAACTTTCAGAAATGTTGTACCTTTGTGCCAGATTTCAAACTATTGCTGTTGTCAAAGAATATAACCTGAGGCGTCACTACAACACAGAGTATGCAAGTTTCATGGGGTCATATCCTGAACAGTCAGAGAATCATTGCAACATTGAAATCAAAATACTCTCATGAAAGACGAGTCACTGACCCAATTTCAGCTGAACAGGTGAGGGCAACAAGTGTGCCCCTGCATGAAAGAAGTTTGTCATTACTTTTAATTTAAGGCAGGCTACGGTACAACCTACCTACTACCTACTCAGTTTTGTTTTTTGTTTTATTTTTCATTTGATTGAAAAATAAATAAGTACATATGCAGTAGAATTTTCTCCTCACTGGAGTATTTTTCAGTGATATTCTGGGGGCAGGTTGAAGGCTTTGTCTGGCCTGATATGGCGAGCAGGCCCCCAATTGGGAATATTTGTGCACTGATGGCCCAGAAGGGGACACAAGGGACAATTTTGGGCTAAGTGTGTTGCTCAAGGACACTTTGGCATGTGAACAGTGGGTCCTGGGTTCAAGCCTCCCTAATCAGGCACCATCAACCCTTTCACAGCTGCACCTTACTTTCCTAAATTACTTAAAGAAAAACATTTAACTTTTTCACTATACTCTATTACTCTATTCTTGTTTGGATGCACCTGGGTGGTGGGGATGTGACGACTGCAAAAGGAATTCAGCTTAATTATGGGTTAATCCTCTGAGTTGCTGTGACATTTAGTGTGTCCTGTTCATTAAACCTCAGTCATGCTTTGACTAAATTTCCATCACAAGACGTGGACAACTTCAAGTCCTCATGTTTAAACCACATATACAGCAGAGCTTAATGAGGCAGCAAACAGATGAAAGTAAATCAAACAGTAAGAAACACACTTTATTCTGCCAAAATCATATTTTTATTACCTCCACTGAGTTCTGGGCTTCACTCATCTTGGAAACTGTGGTTTGAAACTCTCCAATGAAGTCATGGCCTCCATCATTATCGTAGTCATAGCACAGGACCTGTGATTATGTAGGACGAGTCACATTATACCAACAACTTCTTCACATTTCTTTATCACACTTCACAAAATCTGTTCTCTGTGATTGAAAACTATTTACCTTCATTTAGGTAAAGCTTCATTTGGGCTGTGATATACAACATTGTAGCAGGATTGTTATCTTTATTTGTAAATCAAACTCAGTTATGTCTAACAGGCAAAAAGTAATGAAATACCACACCAGCACTGTGACAAACCTTGATGTTCCTGTCCACATCTCCGTTACATAAAGAAATGAGCGGCACGGTAAATGATTTCCATGCTGGATCTAAAGTGTTCTTTATGACCTGAAGTTACAGAAACAGACACACAGACATAATCATTGTTTTACACAGTAGCAGTTATATTTACCACAGCTGTAGCCTCAGGAGAGTTCACTAAACCACAGTATGTGCCACATTCATAGTTGAATATATGGTAAACAACCATCTGTTAGACCTTGTTAACTGACAGTGACAGGCTCACAGTTAAAGAGGCTTTCACCACACTGATGACCCCATAATGATTTACCTCTGTCCTGTGCACCAGCATCCACTTTCCATCTTCTCCCTGTTTGTGAAACTCAAGGTACGGGTCCGACTTCCCAAAGAAGTCCTAAACAGAAACCAAAAACAGATTATTGTTGGGCCTGTGCTTGGATTAGGTTTGTTCATCCTAATTTCTGTTTCCTCTGCTGAATGTCAGGATAAGAACAGATTTTGTAACCAATTTATTTAAAGCTACAGTGACAAACACTGAGTTTGTATCAATTTTGGTACTTCCACAGTGGACTCATCATGCTGTCTTTTAAAAGAATCCCTGATGTATTTGAACATACTTCAATATATCTGTTATCATAATGATTCTAACAAAACAGTTTCTTTAGAAATACCACGACTGATGAGGACTAAATTTCCTGGGGATCCAGTCAAATCACCACCTATGGGTACCAGGTTGGGTTGCAAAGAGGCAGAAAACTCCTGATACATTTCCAGAAAATTTCCACAGGAGGTTAAGCTCAGGAAATTTGAATATTCTGAGTTGTTTTATCAGAATTCAGCTGACTTTGTTTTGTCCTCAACAAAGGCCTTCAATGATCACATACTGTGGGCATCATGCACAGTGCATCTGGGGGATGTGGCCTCAATAGCCCTGCAGCCAGCAAAGCGCAGCTATGTGGCATAGATATTCAAGTGAACTCACTTAAAATATGGTTGTTTTAGCCAAACTATGATGCAATATGGGTACCCTAACTATATTTAAGTTCCTCAACAAAAATTCCCTGTTTATCCCCACAATTTCCTCTTTATTCTTTTAAATTCCAATGGAGAGTTTCCGACTTTCTGACAAATTTCGCAACCCTAGTTCAAGGGACTCACTGTTTTGAAAAGCTATGAACTCACTAACTGAACTTCAGAGTTTTAAAGATCCTCCAAGTTCCTGCATTTACTGAGCTTCACGCTTATCTGAGTGGCTGAAGCAGAGGATGCCCTGCAGAAACACATACATATGATATTTTCAGTCAATATTCAAACTGCGCTGTTTCTGACCCACAGTTATATTTTATAGAGTCACATTAGCAATGGTAAGGGATATACACAAGATCCCTCTTAAGGAATCAAACCCTTAACTGTTGTTACACTCAACCAGAGGTAATCACGACTTGTCAGTGTGCAAACTACAGTTAGAGATGAGACTTTATAGCAGAGCAGGTCATATGTTTGTTTTTTAATAATGTAGTGTGTTGCTCCAATTCACTGAGTTTGTGTTGGTGTGCATGTCTGTAAGTGTGGGTCTAACTGCCTACCTTCTTATCCAGTTTACGCCCACTCAGGGTCAAAGTGATGATTCTGTTGTCAGACAGCTCCTGGGCTGTTATCTGAAATAACACAACAGTACAACGTTAGCTGCTACAAAAATATAGGCAGCTCCTAACACTCCCATCATCGGTAAGAGGAGCAGCTGCATAACAGTCATGACATCAATAATAGTAACACAAACAGCCTCAATAACACCGTCATCATAGTCATCATCAACTTTACTGTCATCATCATCGTCATCATCACTATCATCCCCAAGCTGCAGCAGGCATGATATTATAGCAAACAACAAAGACCACATACATAAGACCAACTACAGCTACCTCTGATAAGAGGCACATAGTGTGTGTGTGTGTGTGTGTGTGTGTGTGTGTGTGTGTGTGTGTGTGTGTGTGTGAGCGTGCGTCAAGTCACAGAAATAAACAGAGTTAAAGATAACCTATGGATGAAGAGTACCTTTAATTCATACTTCTGAGTCTTACCGTAATGGATCCCTTGCCAGCTGGCTTCCCATTGGCTAAGATCAATGGTCTGTGAAGTTTCTTATTGGACACAATCTGGAGCACAATCAAAAACAGACAGATGGGACAAAATTCATTGAAGAAAAGAAAAAACAAAACATAGTGCCAAAAAAAGAAAGTGTTTTGATCTGGAAAATACCCTGACACTAATTACCTGGATCAGTTTATTTATGCTATGTTTAGCAATTTTCTGATGCCTAGTGTTTTTATTTTTCATTAAAGCTATTCACTCTATGCAGCTATGCGCAAAGAAAACGCTGCACTCAAAGACATGACAACAAGGCTGCACGTAACCTCCTTCTGCCTGACATTTTAAATTAATTGCAAACAAGTGGTCAGTTTAACAACTTTAATTAACTTAAATAAAAATATAACTATTTTGTGACTCATCAACTGACGACCAGATTACACACTTCATGTAGCAGTGAGTTGTGTATAACAAACTTTACACTGTACAGAACAAGCCACAACATGACCACAAACCAGGGCAAAACAAATAACAGCAAATAAACATGGTCACTGAAGTGTGATACAAATCCAGAGCACTGAACCCCCAGCACAGATTACTAAAACCATGAATGCATAACAGCTGGAGCCACAGGAAAGAAAAGTAACAAAATGATGGTGAACTTAATCAAACAAAACATGTGTGCTGGCGTCTACTCTGTTTTCCATACATTTGCGTTACTGCGCCATAACACATCAACAACATGTGGTTTCTCAAGGCTCTTGAAATAAAAGTTTGAATGCCTTCTTCAAATGTTTTTCAGTTAACACCAATCATTAAATAACAAATTCAAAAGGTAAAAACCACATGTATGAGAACAAAGGAGCTTTCAGACCAGCAAGACCAAATCTTTTTGGTTTTATGGTAATTTCAAATGTTATTCACATAATTATATAATATAATATAATATAATATAATATAATATAATATAATACAATATAATATAATATAATATAATACAATGCAATACAATGCAATACTGTACTATACTATACTATATTATATTTTATTATATTATATTATATATACATTATATACATTTGTTTTCAAGTCATAAAGTAAGAAGTTGTCATACCACTCCCAGTGTACAAATGAACTCTCCCAGGAAGTCGTGTTCATAGAGCTGTGTGGCACACTTGTCTTCATCAAACATGGCAAAGCGAAGCTTCTGAATCTCCTCAAAGTGATAGTCCACCTGGAACTTCACCCCAAACACTGGGTTCAAGTTGTTCACAGCTGTTTCTGTGCGACAAAGCTAAAACAGAAAACAAGCAGAGGACAGGATTTTAAAAAAAAAAACAAATTGACCCAGCAAATTCAATTCAAGCAGACAGTGGCAATAAATCTATCCAGTGGATGGTTAAATCAACCTGCTGACCACTGAGGGGAACAATTATTATTTCTACTTCACTTATTTTCTACTTTTTGCTCTGTCCACTATCTTGTCCTCTTTAAATAAAGGCAAAAAAAGAAGAAAAAATATACATTTGCAAACTATTTGGAGACCCGGTTTCTTCCTACTTGAGCTGTGTTGAAAATATTGATACTGCTAGTTTTAGTCGGCACACTTTAAAACTCGAGATAAAAGTTACATGAACCGTTCTGTAGTGGCAATGAAGATTTTCTGTTTTGCTCCTTTGGCCAGAGGACTTGTGCAAACTGTTGTGATAACATGACTCTTGATCAACAAAGTATTTGAAGAGGGAATGGAGAGCTGATCTTCTTTCAAACACTACTTTTCTATGTTCAAGACAACATTTTACAAGGTACAATATGATGACTGATGAGGTAATATATTTATCAACAGTTATGTAGCACTGTTGTTTGCCGGTTATATTTAACGCTCCTTACAGTCCAGTGATGTAAAGTGTAATGTTAGTGAATCCTAGTTACATTTTACATCATACAAAAAGAATAAAGATGGTGAAAGTTGAATCCTGAATTTGATGTTTTGTATTCTCTTGTGCTCGTCCAGAGTTGTTCCTGCTTTGACAGCGTGTTCTTTTGTCCCAGGTAAGTATCCCTTACAGCGCCCAGACAGATGAGAGTGTGAGGGTGTCAGTAAGAGCACTGTGAGAGCCATGGTTTTTGCACTTGGTCCTCTAAACCTGGTGGTTGAATGACTAATACTCACTCACAGTGCTACTCTTCCGTCTGACTCACCAAAAACGCTCTGCACAGTGCGTTTATCCACCATTAGATGAGGTCAATACGCGTCTAGCCTGCCACCACTCTGGAATAACAGTGAGCATAAAGATATTTTTGAATGGTCACTGGACTGATACAACAGAGAGGGCATCTGTTAATTATCCCCCCTGATATACTGAGTTTAGTATTTGGACACTAAGGTTACCAAATATTGTGTACACAATCACTTTTTCTTTTTTTTTCACCATATCAGATGCTCAAGAGGATCAATCCTTTGGACTTTTGTGTTATTGTGTTTAGTGCCACAGTGATAGTGGTTTGTGGTTTACAAGTCTATGTCATTTTCTATGCAGCTATACGGTGTAAAATGAACCCCACTAATGTTCTTTCACAGCCATTCTTTGATTCCAGATAATATTGGATGCTGTTTGACATAATTTAGAGTGTTTGCTCTGTTACGATGCTTTTACATATCTTTACAAACATACTTGGCTATCAGCCAAAGTTGCTCTCATTCTCTGACAGTGGACAATGTAACAAATGTGGAACTGGAAAAAAGGAAGATTTTAGACCTACTTCACGAAGAAAAGGGTTTTAGCTTTAGCCTGCTAACAGTGCCCAATCATCTGTGTGATGCATGAGAGGAGAGCAGAGAAGAATGGCTGCACCTTGGCTTAAAAACTGATGACACTAAGGCTTCATCACAGCCTGGTGAGGATGTGCCCCTTTGGATTTAAACCTTGGAATTTTACAAAAGAAAAACCTATGTAGCACCTTCTGCCTGCCTTTAATTTCTGTCCACCTTTTCAGTCAGATAAATGAGACAGAAATAGAAAACCACAAAACTGACAACTGAAACAGGCTTTTAGCTCACTGAAGGACTATGAGATAAAGAATGACTGAAAAAATGTG
Organism: Thalassoma bifasciatum; assembly: GCA_008086565.1. Taxonomy (NCBI): domain Eukaryota; kingdom Metazoa; phylum Chordata; class Actinopteri; order Labriformes; family Labridae; genus Thalassoma; species Thalassoma bifasciatum. Next base: position 82,829 of record RPOG01001089.1, on the reverse strand, counting down.
CTCATACTTTGACAATTCAGCATTCCTAGCTTGGTCATTACTTTTCAGTTTTGCTGGAGGCTGAAAGTTGGCAGCTAACACAAGGACCTGTCTATGTATTTGGCATCTTCTTGTTGGAAGGATGAACCAATGTGATGAGGCTGTGTGGTTATAAAGATTGATACTTCAAAAGGAATCACTCTCACAAACATACAGCCCTTCAGATCACAAAAAGTTATGCCTCCTGATCAGGTTGGACTGGACCTGGATTGACTAGGTCCAGTCTCTGGGACGACACCACACTAGCAAAGTTAAGCTGTGAAAAGAGAGATCTGTTTTATTTTCCACTAAAGAAGCTTAATTTTTTTGTTACTAATGGTAGACTCAGGAAAAAAAGAAAAAGGGACAGAGGAGCAGAAGACAGCTCGGAAGAGTGATAGAGCATGGGCTAAAGGCTAAAACACGGGTTAAGCTGTTTGTGAAAATGATCATTCAGACCCACATGCAGCAGTTAAACTGCAGTGATCTGTCCAAAGCTGAGAGTCTATCAATAAAAGGAAGAGCCAGGTTATGTTTGCGCTGATCGGTGAGGCTGTAAGGCAGTGGTGGGGCAGAACAAGGATTTGCTAATATTATTAACTATGGGCATGTCTCATGTTTGCTTGCTGTCACATTTCAAACAGTAGCACTAACAGGGAGCATCAGGGCACCACGCCATGACTGTGAGGTTCTTAAAAGTACAAAATTTGTAGGAAATTATAAAAAATACTACTAGCTGCTAAATTTGGTGCAATTTTTTAGTGACTACAGAGCAGATGCATCAATAAAAACACGTTTTAGTAAAACAGTAAAACAAGAACTGATCCAACAAATACTGCTGCATCAGACTTTAATTCAGCGCTCTGCCCAAGATTTGGCCGTATCATTCTGGCATGCCTACTTTACTGTTGTTGATCATCATCAGTGTGACTTCTCCCCACACACCTGGTCCATGAAGTGTTGTAATCAGCGGGAAGATTTTAAGTCAGAGGGAGAAAATAAAACAAATGTAGCAGCCAAAGCAGCGTGCTAGCTGGGTGCCACATCATTAGCATAGCTGAGTACTGCATTTCTGAAAGACTGCAGTGTTATTTAAAGCTTCTCTAACAACAGTTTTAGCTGTAAGCAATTTTTCTATCATGTTTTTTTTCACAACTTTCCTCTTTTCACTCTCACTTTTCCTCCCTCATCCTCTCTTCAGTCTTCTAACTTTCTCCTTCCCTCCATCCTTCATCACACTCCCTCAATTGCACATTCTTACCCATCTAACCCCTTCTCCTTTCCCCCCCTATGGAGTCAGCTGCTTTTTGCACCTCCGTATAACAGGATAGAGAGACAGTGAGGGGAATACTGGAGACAGTCAGAGAGGCGACTACAGAGGAGAGATAACACAGCTAACAGGAGGGGATCAGAGAAAGTGAGAAAGCTATGATGTGAGAGAAACGGCGAGCTGTGGATAATATCCGAAAAAAGGTTTGGACCTCATTTCTCCATCTACATCTTTCTCTCACACCAGGAGTGCTGAGCTTTTGTTTCCCTTCTCGTTGCCATAGTAATGGCTGGCAATTTCACATCAGAGCCACATGCCCTGCTGACCGTCAGATAGCTAGAACCTGAGGCGCTCGCCTACACACATGCATGCACACATGCACAGAAGCCAGCCTGCCCTGTTGACCAGCTGTTTATACAGAAAAGCCTTGCGGCAGCTGCCTACACAAATCAAAACTTCACAACTATGTCCCTGTGGAGCAGCTTTAACGTGGTGCTCATGTTTTCCTACACCATGAAAATGTGGCATATCGAATATTTACATGATGTACTGTTTTAGTAACCAAAGCAAGCCAGAAGAGCCCAACCCAAGACACAGGAGACAATCGGGAAATTAACATAGAATTAACACAGAAAGGTCATGACCAGGGATGGGTATCGGTAAGATTTTATTGATACGAATGCTGAATCAATTCTGCTTATGAATCCAGTTCTGTACAGGTTTTTTGTTTTCAATAACATTTTATTGAGTTGACAAGTAAATAAATGTGAAATTGGTCATGTATTTAGGTATCTCTGGATGTATAGAAATAAAAAATAAGTAAAAATTGCACACCAAATTAAGTCCATATATCATTTTGTTGTATATTACCCACCTAACAAAGCTTTGAGTTGTTTGGAACCTTGAGCTTGCCGTAGTTATCCTGAAGTCAGCCATGAGCCTACATTTCCTTTCTGAAAATATTTACCTGTTAGTATTTTGACATTTTGAGTTTTGAATTTTTGTCTACAAAAATGTATTGTGATATTTTTCTGCAGTGAAAATTGAGATTAATTTAATTGAATTAATTAAGAGAAACCAAAGTTGTATAAATGTATGCTAACCGCTAGCACATCAATGCTATTTCCCATACATGATAGCATCAAGCTAGCACTATGTTTTCTATATCATGTTTGGTACATTTGGAGCTGTGTAACACGTTCAACGTATAAAATATGAATCAAGTGTGAGAGAGTTATGTACATTTCTTTGAATGTTCGGTTTTAAATCTTCTTAAGTTCAAGATGAAATTCTTGAATCAGAGTTTACTGATTCTGGCAGACATATCAACCTAAATCAACCTAAGGTCCAGCTGCTCCGGCGTGATGTCAAGAATCAATAAGAGAATCATTAATAATCAAGGCTTATGATGTGGATGGATTTAATCATTTCTAATGGAATCTTTACAGGGACTGGTTCTTGATAGTCATACCTAATCACAATTTTTAACTTGGTTTCATAAAAAGCTCTGGCTTAAATTTTTTACCTGGACTTTAGCACATGCTAGATTTTGAAACACTCTTGCATGGTTATTAGTCTGTCACTGAGCTGAAAGCAAAAATGAATAGAAAAGTTTGTGCTTGTTGGTGTGAATAAAATCATTTTTGTGATTTAATTATGTGCAAAGTCAATCATTCATCATAGCCAATCAGCATGGAGATCTTGTTCTTCGCATACCTCAGTGTTGCATTTGTTGAAGATAGTCCGCCATTTTGTTTCATAAAAAAATTCACTGCTGAGGGGTAAAAAAAATCCCTGACAAGGCTAATAATCCATGAAAACATCAGTCTTTTTGGACTCTCTGACCTCTCAAAAGTGTGCATGAATTCATGTCTCAAAGTAGACCAAAGTTTAACTCTACAGAGAGCATGCACTCAAATTAATAACCCATCCTTGAGTGGATCCACTAATGAAAGCAATTTCTCTAGAATTAATTGATTTTGGTGTGAAATTTTATGGCAGACATGGAGAGAGCATTCACACCACTCACAGCTGGTCGCTAGATAGATGACACAAACAAGGGCCTTCTTACTTTGAGCTGATGCATAACAAATATTTGGGTTGTCGAATAAAGAAGTCACACTCGTAGAGGTTTTGATATCCAACTGCCCCAAACATGATGGGGTACATGACAGATGGTCAAGACTACATGAGTTTGGATCAGACCCAGAGCATACATTTTCTTGAAACTTTTACAACAAAAAGATCATCTGCTGCGTCCTTTGTGAGAAGAGGCAACATGCTGAACATGACCTTGAAAGCACTTCTGATACTCGTAAAAAAAACTCCCAGTATTCCTTCAGTCTTCTTTTGATTTCTGCCTTCCCCTTTATTCCCGGCTCTCCACCTCACTGGAGTGGAAATAAATGGTATGGAGAACACTAGACATGGCTTTGACTCCTAATGATCTGAGCACTAATATATTATCTCTTTGTCAGCCTTTTCCCCCTCAGTCTACCGTTTTTATCTTTCACTCTATATTGAGATAAAAACCTGACTCTCTTACTCACTGACCTCCCTAGTGTCTCCTCCTCTACCTCTCTCCATCTGCCAGCTTTTCTCTTATCCCATCATCCCTCCATCCTCACCTCCACCCAGTTTCCATCCACCTCATGGAAGAGAACACAGAATGGGTCCGACTTGGAGGCTACATCCCGGTCGAGCAGGTTGGATGCTGTAACCGACAGCTCGACCCGAGTGACGCAGTGCTGAGGTGCCACACTGCGCGTCTGGCTGTCGGTGGCTGAGCCCAAGGTGTAGGCCATGGTCTGAGGTCACAGCTAATCACCCTCCAGGAGAGAAAAGAGAGAGAGGAGAGAGATTTCCTTTCGGTTGACAGCATAGCACATTTGCTGATTTTTGGCTGATGATGGTTTGAGCGGAGCAGAAACACTCTCAATCATATTTTGAGATTTTATTGGTAAACAAAAGAACCTTTATTACCAAATAAACACACACACAAAAGTACAGAATATTGGTGCCTAGAGTACTGTCACTGACTCACAGGTACCACGCGTTGATACCGTATCAGTTTAAATATGAAAGGTAACCATCCCTTGCAGGAACAAACAGACCAATCCAGACCAAGCACATTTTATCTGAATTTAATAAAGGCTAGAAGCAAACCACAAGTAATCTTCATGTTTAGACTGCAGTGGAGAGTGGATACACAATTTAACAAGCAAAACCACAGGGATCTCTGTCAAGCTTGCTATTTTTCCAATCTAGTTCTGCAACTTAGTGTTCCTCCAAAAAGGATTTTGACAAATTTCACTCATCACAGCCTTGATTTGTTGTCTTTGCTTGTCAGATAACCAAGCAACATAGCTATGCATCCCAAAATGTGGTAGGCTGAAACATTTCACAATGTCCTCGCAAATCTAGCATGATAAGTAGCACTAAAAAAGCATCAGTTTCAACGAGCATCAGTTTAGAGTATCAGACACCTAACATGATGAACAACTGACAAAACTTCAATATAAGAGAAATATAAGGACCGAAGGTTTAACTTATCCAGTTACTCAGGATGGGAATTAATAGGATTTTTATTGACATGCCCTTATCAATTCTACTTCTTAATCCAGTTCTTCATCCATCCCCTTATCAGTTTCTTCTGTAAATTCTGTAAAGCTTTGAAGGTTTTCTGTGTCAACAATGCTTTAGTTAGTGAGTAAATAAATATGAAGTTGGTCAATGAATCTGGATATCTCTGGATATCTTGTACTTAAATGGAGGTAAGTAAAAATCTTTCCACAAGGTCACTGGATCTCTGGTTGTAAAGTAATAAGAATAAGTAATTCCCATCCCTACCAGTTACTGAACTGCTCTGCTGTGTACTGACATGATGGCTAGGTTTTGATTTTTACAAAGTGATGACTGGTGTTGAAAGGCAAACAGTCCTTGGTTAGGCCTCTTGTCTAGTTCTAACACATTGAAGGAGCATGTTTGTAAGGTATCACACTGGTAAACATGTCTGTTGTGAGGATAAGAGCATTTCCCTGAAGATATTTGTAATAGTACAGAAGGACTGTACTATGTATTATACAGCTGATTTTGGACCACACTTTTTCTTGGTTCACCAGTTATCACATAAAAACACAAGAGGTACTGCAACTCTTTAATAGATAACCCTTAAAACAGACTTTACAGCCTATGACGTCCAGTTTTATGGAACTATTAATTTTAATAGGCCTCAAATACCCACAGAGGAGAACTTTAACTCAGCTGTAAATTACATGGAGAATATGAGGCTTTAGAAATGCAGGATGGCACCAGAGTGAGTCTATCATTGCACTCAGGAAGCCTTGATAATATTGCACACTCCAGGAGAGCTGAACCTGGATCACAACTACCAAACAACCTCTCAAATAAAGACACCTCCAGCAACAAGTGGAGAAACCGTTATTCAGAAAAACCACACATTCATGTATCCAATTTTCCTTTTTTCAATAACAACAACCTGCCTTCACATGTCAGTGACACGTTTCTCTCAGTGATAACAATTTAGGCGTGATTTCCTAAAAAGATTTAGTGACAAATAAACAGCAGGGCATGTTGTCTCGATAAAAGTGGTTTTGTTCTCAAAGCGGCGAGCTACAAGGATGCTGTCTGTTGCTAAGATACTAATGTGTCATAACCAGTGCACTCCTCCCTTCTCTCCTCTCCACAGCTCTGCTCCTGTGATGTCACACTGCTAGTGTTGATGTGCTGAAAATGCTCCTGTTATTTTCATTCATTCACGCAGTCATTCATAGGGGATGTAAAGCTTGTTGTGACTGATTCAAAAAGTGAATGGATGAGTTTACACAACATTTTATTTTGTTTAAAGCTGGACTCAACCAAATTAAAAGCACAAAAGTTTGACCCGCACACAACTTACATTATTTAAAAATACTGAAACTGTGCATCAAGATATGTGCAAATATTGCTCCTTGCACAATCTACACCACAGACCTGTTAAAAGATGTCTCATTCTCTATTGTCAACAACATGCAGTATTATTGCACCATGTGCTGATCAGACAAAAGCAGGGTGTAATTGCACTTTAACATGTCCTTTCAATGTGATCCAAAATCTTGTGTGTTTCATTAATATGGAGACTGTTTGCACCTTTTTAAACATATACAAATGAATACAAAGTATAAAATAAAAGTACAGATGGTTTTGTCTATTTGAGAAAGTCAGATTTGTTTCTTCCAGATCTCTGTTTGTTTTGACCCTGCTGATGACGTTCACACCTATTAGGTTAGATATCCACACCTGAGTCACCTCCTCTAAGACAAGAAAACACAAGAACTGACCAGGAGGGTTAAGTTTGCGTATGAAGCATGAAGGCAGAGTCCTATCAGTAAAAAGCAGTGAGAGCTACAGTCTGATATCCTACCTTTCAAATTCTAGGCAGAGATCAATTGAGAAGATGTGCAAACCTTAGGAGGAGTAGTGTTCAGGCGGAGTTAAATTGAAACAGTTCATAACAATTTAACAAAGATATGTGAGCTGCTCTTCCAGAAATACCTTTAGACATTCAAATGACGTTTAAGGTGCTAAATGCCTCATCTCTGACCCTTTTCCTGTTTTTCCCTCTTCTTTCATCACAACCGGTCGCATATAATTTTTCCAAGAGCTTATAACACTTTATATTATCCTAACATTCAAAAACAAAAGCATTATTTTCTTCTGAAGACGGAGAAAAACGTGAAAAGTAATCCCACACTCACCTCAGCAAACGACGTCCAACTTCCCTGCTTTTCAGTTCACAGTATCTTTGAAAACTGCGCACAGTGAAGAGTGATAAATTTCCTCGAGTCTTTCTTTCCTGTTTTCTTTTTGTTGTCTAAGAAAAAGTGGAGACTGAAGTTACAGCTGCCAATTCCATCTCAAGTCTGCTGAGAAGCGCAACAGTGTGTGGACGTAATTCATCCTCGTAGCCACCTGGACTCTGCTCCCTGCGCCCAGCGCCACTGACGGATAGATGGAGGATGAAAGGAGCGTAATCAAGCTGCGAACACCACCGGAAGTAACACCTGCTCACTTACAAAATAAAAGCCACACTGTTGAATATATATTTACGTCACTTCCGTCTAGAGGTCCATCACCATTTACCACTGGACTTGACTAATGAATAACTGGACACAAGACTAAAGGTTTTCCTTATATTACACTTCTATTTGGTTTTATCTTTACTCTTTACAGGCTGTTCAAAACTACTGCTGAAGCCTGGCAGGTGACACATGCCATCAAAGTTTATTCCCTTGGCACTCTCTTGTGGCATGTATGGGTATTGTAAAGGGTTCACAGCATAGTGTAAAGGGGTAGAAAATAATAAATAGGGTTACAGTGTTTTTCTACTAGAAATGTACATTTTCATTGGAAATGTCTTTTTTTTTTGAGCGATTCCATAATTTGGGGTACATTTCAACTTTATGGGGTAAATATAAATGCTACTGAATACTGATTTAAAACAATGAAAATGTTTTGTATTGGGTCAATTGGGTGATACTTCACTTTTAGTAAACACAGAAAGTTATCAGCTTTGATAATTTGTTTTTCAAAAACTGTAAATCATGTATTTGCAGTTTTGACACTGTCAAATTTAACTGTCTTAAATGTCTTCAAAATTCATACCAGAATACAGGTTTGTTTGTATTATTTTCAGCATTATTTGTTCAAAGCAATCATTAAATATCTTACACTTGTTTAGAAAACTGTCCAAATAATTAATATGTGTAAATACATTCACTCTGTGTTTGTTAAAAAATTCTGTCAGTTGCGTTACCCAATAATAATTTTAAAAAAACCTGTGAATTATCAATGGTTTGCTCATAAGTCACATGACCTACATCATTTGAAGTCACATCCTTTTTGGTGGGAGACTTAAAAACAGAATAGTTTGTTTCACATCCGCCTCATCAATATTTCATCCAAATATTTTTCAGCACATGAGACACATTTGTAGTTTATCAACTGCGATACCAGAGTTTTCTTGTGTACTGACTTTCAATGATAACAATCAATATGTAAAGGACATGCACAGAAATTTGAGGTGATTGAGGTCAGATAATGACACGTTCAAGGTCTGTGGTTAGCACAAGGGCTAAAAATGAAGAAAATGTTAACTATGTTACTAATCAAAAAAGTTTGTGTTGTCGAGAAAGGTTTCTCTCGCTGTCCTGTTAACTGTGTTACTGTTGTCAACCATGGTATCTATGCATTTGTTAAAACTTTTGTCCATAAAACAGGCAACAAAATAATTAACCAATTTTTCAAAAATGATTCAAATATCAAAGAATTCATCAGTGAAAACATTTGCCAATCAATGAAAAAAGAAACAAAAATAATATTGAGATTTTAAAAAAGGCACGTAATCTTTTAACTTTTTGATACACTTGAAATGTATTTCTATTTGTAATGTTGTCCCATAGATTCAAAGTAGAGTTTCAGTTAAAGTTTGGATGGAAAAAATCCAATTTCCCTTACACTCAATGATGATTTTTGGTATGCACACAGTGTTTTTTCTTTTACCATGCAGGAGGAACACAGTAAAGGAGGAGTCTGTACACTTGCAACACCAGAGAAGGCCACAAGAGTGCGCCATGGACCGTACAATATAAACGGCATCCTGGGTCTTATGTCAGTATTTCTAAAGATAGTTATTGACAAAAGAACTTTCCAGTAAACTTTAGTTATCAGGTTAATCAAACGGTTAAAGTATGTTTTAGATAGAGACTTAAATCGTTTTGTTAAAAACATGAATAAATCATTGATCAAACTTGTTTTGTTAAAAACAAGAATTATTCATTGATCAAAATTGTTATCTTAAAAACAAGAATTAATAATTGATCAAAATTGTTTTCTTAAAAACAAGAATTAATCATTGATCAAGGCTATGAAGCTTTTGTCTTAATTTTGTCAGAAACAGTATCAGAAATAAGCTTGTAGGTCAGGATACAACTGTTTTCATTTATTTAATTTCATTGTTTAATTGTAAATTTAAAAATGCTATTGATACCACATGCAGAGCTATTTCTTTCCCAGTTTATGACCAGAGCGTGACAGAGATGTGGCTGTAAATCATCTCGGATTTCTGACACCCTGGAATGTCAAACATATCGGGTTATGTGGACGAGGAAACACAACCTCCTCTCCTCAGCCTGAGATTCTGTTTCTCCACACCCGGTTACATATAGCTTGGGTGAAATGTTAATCCTATATATGATATTACAGTTAAACAGCAATTACTTTGAAACATTACACATTCATTTACACGTCCGTAAATACTAGTATGATTCAGTGTTACCAAAGTCAACAGTAATGTGTCGTAAACGTCTTAACATTAAATTTATGAGGTTAATCAAACTGTTTGAGTATGTTTTAGATAGAGACTCATACTTTGTTTTTTAAAAAATAATTAGTTATTGAACAAGGTTACAAAACTGTTTATTATCTTTATGTTTTGTCTTAATTTATTTAATTTCATTGTTTATTTTGTAAGAAAATCTTAATGTGTCCCTGGTACCACATGCAGAGCTATCATATTAAACATTCATTTAAAAGTCAATAAAAACTAGTTTAGATAAGTCAACAGTAATATGCAGTAAACATCTTCACATTAAAGTTATGAGGTTAATCAACAGGAATACGCAATGTTGCCTGATGATACACCAATCTTATGAACAGTGCAACACTGACCACAGCCTCATGATCACTGCCCAATGTAATGACTGTTTTTGTGAAGTTTTCCCGTGTTGATAATTTATCAATCAGTCTATTACATTAGTTATTCGAGGAAGCTTGATATAACTGATAAAATGTGCCTGTCTTCTGACACAGCCTTTGTACTGTAAATTTCAAGCTGTAAGTGAGAGAAATTTGAGGTTCTTAAATTAATTTTGCTAAATAAAAATAAGGCTATTTCTCTGTGTAACACGCTGCACCATGGAAATAAAGTATGACTATGATTAATCCAAAATTGCACAGAAATTTGGTTTTCTTCGGATGTAACGCTTCACAGCAAAATGTAACTGGGTATGAGGAAACTACTTCTATGCAGTGCAGTGCAGTGTTACAGAAACCTTATCTGTGGCTAATAATATAGAAAAATTCCGTCAGCTCTGACACTTCAGGATGATTCATGCTATGAAATGAACTGTGTCTCCACTCTGTGCGTCTGTGAATGCTGAACACAGTGCAAGAGCCGACTGCAAACTTGTAATACCAGAAAGAACCACAAGGGTGTGACATGGACTGCATAATTTATACGACAACCTGCTCCAGGGTCAGGTTTCCTGAACAGGTGTTAATTAGTTTCAGCTGCTCTAGTTGGCCCCAGATGGAATTTCACATGTGGTCAAACTGTCGCAGGAACAAAATAACCACTGATTGTAAATCTCTGGATTAAAGAAATACTTTTCAATCAAAGATTAAATCAATCCAATGTTAAAAGACAACAACCATTGCTGAAAGATATGAGATAACAGTTGAACGTAAAAGGGAAATGTTTTGTCTAGATATGATAATTTTTTTACATGGATAAAAAACCATGAAAAATGATTCAAATCTAAACCACTGGAATATTGTTGAAGAAGGTAAACAAATTGGAATAAAAAGTAAAACAAAATATTTAATCAAACATCAAATTAATCAATTAAACGTTTATTACTTATGAAATTAAAGACACTTTTCACAAAATGTGTAAATAGAATCCATAACTTAATTGTGTCTTTCCTCTAGTTTTTAAATTAAAACATCAGTGCTTTCCAGAATTTCTAAGTGTAAAGGTTGAACCATTTGGTCCAGGAGAAAACTTTGAAATAAAGCTTAAAAACTAAACAACTGAGCTGCAACTGTAAATGGAGATGCTTGGGTTGTCTTTTATTCCCTGTTCACCGTCTCAGGAAAAGTTATCTTTTCAATATAACAGTGATACACAAATTAATTAAGTTTAACCCAGAGCTCTATTATTATTTTGTTGCATTTTATTAACTTAACTTCAATAACTACAAAACTAACACATCAAATACTTCAACCATAAGAAATGCAGAAATAAATACGTAATCTGGATTAGAGAGACCACAACCTAAGAAGAAGGAAACCCTCCACAAGAATTCCTGCTATGTTTTTGGCTTATTATGGTTGTAAATTATGTGGCCTCTCAAGAATGTAAACACAAAATAGTGCAAAGTGAGTCAGTGGCTTGGTCTGCAAACATAAAACAAGTATCTTTGTGTAATCTGTAACATACCATCCTCTGAAGGAAGCAGCATCATGTGACTGAAGAGGCATGTGTCCTCTATGGGATTTTGCAGAACCAAATACCTTCTAGTTTGAGGGTTTTCATCAAACCAACATCAATGGTCATTTGATTGTCCCAGTTTATGTGAAAATTTCAGGATGTGTCAGATATTTTTTACCATGGATGACTGTTTTAGACTTAGTTTGTGACTGGAGCATGGCGGATGTGTGGTAGTGATTCATCTCGGGTGTCTGACACGGTGGAATGTAGAACAGATCAGGTTATGTGGATGAGAAATTCAGTCTTCTGTCCCTTAGACTGAGCCTCTGTGCTTCACTGGAAGGAATTTTGTTTCTCCACAGCCTGAAAAGCACAGCAGAGGGAAGAAGCGTCATTCCTACAATCTAAAAGTTCAATTACTTTCAATATAATCAACCATTAATAACAGCATAAGTTGAGGCCCAAAAGGCTAAAATGACAACGTATTTATAGGTAGTGCCAAAATTAGCTCGTAGTAGGGAGAGCCTGTAATAAATAAGTCAACAGGTGCCTGTCAGAGTAATATACATGTTTACCTGATGAGCTGCAGGGCTGGACACAACTGTAAGGCTCTGAGCAGGGCCTCCGCTCCAGAAACACTCACACTGTTTACCTCCAGACTGAGATGAAAAAAGACAGTTTCATCAAGTGTGCAACTGTGTACAGAGATTACAAATAAAGAGGCTAAACAGAAAAGCAATTAAATAAACAAATTTTCAAATAAAATAAATAAATGTTTAAACACACACACACACACACAAACATATATGTATATATACTCATGTAAAATATATATATAGACAAGTATGTACTTTTGGCCATATTAAAAAATACAACGGCAAAAAAAAAGAAAAAAAGATAAATGCTATATAAATAAATAAATAAGTAAGATTCATCACATACAATACCCAAAAAAGTAGAAAACTCACATGGCTTATTAGAAATTCCAATCAAATCATGTTTAAATGATACAAATTTAAAAGCACAATACCTTTCAATAATAAAAAAAAAAAGTAAACAAAGTTAAATTTATATTGTAACAACAATGTAAAAAATTGAAAATGAAGTTAATGATAACCTGTAGATGAGTTAAATTCAAAAAGATAAAAGAAGATTTGGATAAAACCTCAAATTCGAACCCTGATAAATGAGAAAACCTATGGAGCAGCTGAAAGATGATTTTAGACACATTTTATAGGATTTCATTAAAAAATGTGTTACTCAATAAAATAAAAACCAGAATTTTCCTCTTATAGTAAAACATTTGAGAGGATGAAGAGAAAAAGTGAAAAACTTACTCTATGATAGTCATCTTCTGACAAAGAGGCAAGACCTTGGCCAGCTCTTCTGCAACTTCATCTTCACAACTATTCCAACCAAGACTGGAGAGAGGGCGGGAAAGAGAGGTATGCAAAAGAGAGAAAGTGAGCGCGAAAGAAATGGATAGAAAAAGAGGGAGGGAGAGAGAGAGAGAGTGTGTGAGAAAGAGAGCGAGAGTAAAAGAGAGAGAGAGGGAAAGAAGGAGATTTTTTTTTTTTACATGAGTGATTCACAATTCTCAGCAAAGAGTAGGAATAATTCGATTCACTTTTTTGAATATAAATGCAAGTCAAAAGGCACAGGAACAGATTTTACAGCCTTAGATTTCTGCCATTGGAAATTGAATTTGAATTAATATATTGAATTTGCATGATCTGAAATTGTTGTTGACTCTTGAAATTGTATTTATTATGCGTCATTGATTTCAAACACAATAAACTCATGAACTTTTCTGGAAGTTAATGATGTTGTTGATGATTGAGCAGTCAGTGTAATTAACTTTCTTTTACATCTGTGCCTCACTGATGGACTTTATACTCACCCTGGGTGTGGGTGAGTTCATTTAGAACTTTTACACACATGACCTTGTATTAAATAAGCAGCAAAATATGACTTTCTTTTGATGCATTGTTTCTAAACCATTATCCACTGATTTTGAGTCACATGATCTTTTTTCATCTTACCGAACATCCTGTATGAGTGGACAGTTGGACAGACTGGCAGCTACAGCGCTCAGCTCTGGGGTCCCAACTGAGGTCAGACTGACAGACAAAAGAGCAAAACACAAAGTCCAAATTTGTTCAAATCTGAGTTGTGATTCTTGGAAAATAAGAGGACATCAAAGTCTCACTTCAGACTTGTGAGCTTTTTGAGGCACTTCAAAGCTTCGGACAAACTTCTGGAGCCATTAGGGCTGATGTGGTTTTCTGAAATACTAAAGGACATAACGTATAAACCTCAGAACAAGTGTGACTTTTCTTTTCAAATGTAGAGGAGAAATATGAGCTTATAACATGTAATTCAGATATGACTTACTCTAACACAGTGATGTGTGTCAGTGATGGTAGAACCAGGGCCATCCTGGCTGCAGTGAGGTCACCCAGCTGGTTACCGGACAGACTGAGAGATAATTTCAACCCATGATTTTATTATGTAATCATTCTAATACTCCGGATATAAGTTTTACATTTCTATTTTTTTTCCTACAAAAACTGCAAGTTTTTTAAAAAAGTATACAAAGAACAAAATATTGCTATGAAGCAATCAACAAGAGTTTGATGAAAAAAATAAAGTGTGGTAGTGTAATGGAAGTGAAGTACAAAAGAAGTAAAGAAAACTTACACTGATGGATGAAGGTGGCATGGAAATCAACCAGTATTTTATCTCATTTAGGATTTATTCCCTATTTAAATAAGTATGAACTCTCTAATAAGTATTTCTGACTCGTATATGTTAGTTTAGTTACTCAAAGATGAGATAGAGATAGTAAAATATGTTCTGAATAATTATGTACAGCAAACCAATCAGTGTTCTTCAGATCTGTTTCTTTCTCGAATGTTTCACTCTGTCGCTTCATTAGCCCTTAAGCTGTGTGAATTTTCATGAACACGTGACATTCAGCATTTCATCCTATCAAGGAGCTTCATGGTTTTCAAACCCAGCAATACAAGAAGGTAAAATTCTTTCAGAAAATATACTCACTTAAGCTCTTCCAGAAGACTACAGCATTTCAAAGCCTCCATCAGTTTTTCTCCTGACTGATCACTGTTTAAGTTTTTTGAGAGACTAAAACAAAGACAGATAAACACACTTAGAGTCAAACATTCACCTGTTAAGCCTTTTAGTTCATGAGCTGCAGTTCTCTTCACCTGAATCCAAACTTGGCTGCAGGTTTATAAATTTACTTTGATGAATAAATCAATCAGAAATTCACAGTCTTGTAGTTCGTGCTTTGGATTAATTATTTTGGTTGAAGTGAGGTCAGTTTGAATGTTAGCATTCAGTAACTCTTCACTGTTTGACCTAGTCAGTAATAAAACATGTGCCTTCTTCAAACTGTTGCTACTGTATTAACTGTACAATTTTTATGCTTAGATAGAAACTGTACAGTATGAGGACATAAAGCAAAAGCATAAACTATTTAAAACTCCTGAGCCAAAGGCTGGCTGTCAGTCTGACACTTGTAAAGAAGAAGGGCCTCATAAAATCCTCATAAAGACAGCGATGACAGTCAAATAAAATGTCTGGTATGTTTTGAGTGACTTTCACTTCACAGTTATGACTTTTGGCACAGCTTCCCTGCACTTCTAAGCAGTTAAAGATTAAACAAAACCCCATATTTAAATCACTATTATCAATGTTTCAAGAGGGAGCAGGCTTTTTCTTTTTTTAATGACAGACTCCTCTTAAGTGATAACCAATTAGAGTAACTGACTCAAGATCTGAAGCATATCATGACAGAGATTTCTGACATAATTGGACTTTTTCTATGACAGGGCTCTCAAGTCCACCTGATCTTTCTGAGGTGTTTCCAGAGAGGAAGGAGTCTGGTCAGCTGCTCTACTCCACCATCAGACAACCTCCAGCTCTCCAACCTGAATTAACAAGAAAGAATAGATTAATTATTTTAAATAAAGTGCAGCTCATATGACATTTCAATGACTGAAAACTCACTCAATCTCCTCCATTTGTGTGAGTCCCTCCATAGCAGTAAGGAGAACAACCCCATTGTCTGCACTGGTAACCTTATTAAGCCTAACACACAGATAAACACAATACACAAGGATCAAATTACCAGTTGGGCAAGAGATCAAACCATGTGTGAAATACTTGTTTTGGCTCCAAGTACGAGTTGATGTCATAAAGGTGGGGACATAATGTTGATATCTAATGTGGAGAGGTTGATATCCATGTAAGTATGATCTGTATTTATACCCTGAATAAACACAGCTGCCATTTCCTGTATGCGTCCTTACCTCACAGCTCATCAGACAGCAACAGTTTACAGCTTCACACTATGAGAGGACAAGGAAAGACTCACCCACCGGGAGGATCAGAAGCTAATTTTTTATGAAGAGCTTCATGCTGAGCTGTTGACATGTTGGTATGACAAACTGCAGCAACAGTGGCCGCAATCTTAGCATTGGAGCCGAAGCTTTGGCAGTCAGCAAATGTACTGCCTCATAAATAGATCGGATTATTGGAGTGGTGCATAGATACTTATGAGTGAAGTGTCAGTGTGACTGTAGCAGTGAGTGTAAAGGATCGCCTGCCTGAAATAGTTTTGCAGGCTTGGCACTGTATATTCAATAAGCACCTTTGAGAACATGAGGATCTATAAGTAGACTCAAAAATCATCAGGGAAGGTCAGGTTCTGGTTTACCTTCTTCTTCATCTTCTTCTTTTAAAAATGTGTGAGATATTTAAAACTAGAGCTGTAACTTATACCACTGATATCAAATCCTTCTAGTGGAGTGTGTTTCTTACTTGAGAACACGTATTAAGTTCACGCTCCTGAGTGACTGTGCCAGACACAACCTGCTCTCTTCATTCAGCTGTACAGAGTCCAGGCTAAAGGATCAAATGAAAAAAACAAACAAACAGACACATTTAGATGAGACATTAGGGAGATTAAGCTGCGTCTGTTGCTGTGTTCATTCATTTGCACACTTGTCCTACCAAAGGCTTTCCAGAAACACGCATTCCCCAAGTGTTTTGATGAGCTGCAGCCCTCCAGGCAACATCAAAAAGCAGTGAGAGAGACTACAGAGGGTGTAAAAGACATGAAGGTAGCGGTCATATGTGTACAATTTATTTTATATTTAACATCATAATGCTGTCAATCTTTTAAATGACAAGGAAACACAGACAGCTACCTATGAAAATGATTCAAATTAGTTTTGTTCCTTATATGAGATGTAAACATGTGGATGTTAAAAAAATGGTTTGAATGTAAACAAATGTTATAAATGTGCACAATATTATATGAGAAAGGACAGAAAGGAAGGTATGCAATATTCTTCATATGTGTAGTATATCAAAAACTGGAAGAATACTATGGAAAAGAAAATTTTAACTGTATATCAAAGAAACTGTCTTTCCAATAAAAATAAAGAACTATTAAAAAACAGAAAAAAATTAAAACTTCTACTTTGATATTACAACATAAAACAGTTCAAAGTTAAACACTTACTTCAGAGATCTTAGTCGAGGCAATACTCTAGTCAAACTCTGGGCGGCTACATCACTAATAACATGACCTGAAAGGCTAAGAGAGGGCAGAAAGACTATTGAATTAATCATACACAAAAGTAGCAGGATAGTGTCAGGTCTGTGGATGTTTTTTCAATGTTAGGTAAAAAAAAAAAGACATGCTGGCATTTTTCTTGTTTAACTTCACAGTAACTATTAACAGGTGGTGAAAGTTTAAAAATATAACATTTTTTTGTTTTCCCTTTAGCTTAACTGGCTTGGAAATCAAAAAATAAAAGTCATTTTCAAAAAGTAGAAAATATACTCAGAGAGAAAGAGCAAAGCTACCCAGTGGCTTGAGAAGGAGTGGCTGTTAAAGCAAGTATTCATGAATAAATAAGATTGGATTTTATGTGTTTCTCACTTTAAACACTGAATTGATGCAGCCTGGAGTAAGGTCTCTGAGAGCTTCTCAGCCACAGCTGAACTGGTCTCTTTGGGACCAATACTGCATGGAACAAAAAGGATTGATGAGGAATTGAAACTTCAAAACACAAGTGAAAGACTGACATGTGAAAAAGCTCTGACCTGAGGGAGGTGAGGTTTGGCAGTTTGGGGAGAACAAGTGAGAAAAATTCAGCTCCAGTGACACCAAGAGGGTTGTGGGAAAAACTGAATAATAACAACAAAAATGTACATGTCATCCTTTTTCCACAACTTTATAAAAATACTCTAGTTTACACTGTGATTGTCTTATTTGTGTTAGTGCACAAAGAAGAGAGTACTCACTCTAGCTCTGTCAATAAAGGACATCTCTGAAAGATGCTGCTCAGTGGTGCAAGCTGGTGACCCTCTACTGCACAATCCACAAGGCTGTAAGAGAGCAGAGCAGAGCTTTTTATCGTCTGACTTTTTCTTACTGACAAGAGGTTGAAATTACTTAAAACTCATTTTTGTCTCAATGTTTGGTCAAGTTGTGATATGGGATCATCAAAGCAGAGTTGCTGCTTTTGGGTCTGGTAATATGAGGTTAACATCACACCTTATCCCTCTGAATCCCAAGCCTGGCGGCGGGGGCAAAAAAAAAACTTTATTGTTTGACTGGTATATATTCATTTAATTCAGGTTCCCAATGGTGCCTAAATGTATCACAAGTTATTTAAGCAACATGTCAAAACTGGCCAGAGTAGAAGGGGGGGGGTTATCAATATATCATTGATTCTCATGTCTTCTTTGAAAATTGGCAGAATATAAATTATTTCTTTTTGCTAAATTCTGTAAAAACCAAATAACTCTACGATTTTGATTGCTTTCAGGAAGTATTGAATTATGGACATACTTCCAGAAATTGCACTTCAAAAATTATTTGGATTTTGCTTCCCACGGCATTGTCTTGCAGTCGTAAAATTTCCACTCGGAGCCACTCAGCCCTCCTTCTCATTATTGACAGAAACTGCTTTGCAGACCAACATTATACCTCTGCAATTTGTGCTGTAAATTGAGTAAATATTTGTAATGGTATTGACTATGCGTAGCTTATTAAGAGTGAAGAGCTTGTAATAATGGTGTCACAAATATTGTGATTTAATTATTATTGTTATACTGCTCAGGAGACATTGTTGAGTTACATTTGGCTTTAGCTATGGTTGTGCTGAACCCTTAGGTGAGGTAATAGGATTTCATTACATCAAATTTGTAGTTCCTAAAAATGTAGTGCCACCCCCAATATTTTTCCCATGTTCCTTAGGTTTGAGGGTACCTGAAAATGTGTTGTTTACACTTATGCCTTATTTTTCTTTTCAATCTTACTTCAGAAAGAAAATTGAGACCACAGTGAGTAAAAATGTTACAGAAGCAGAAAGTAACCAGAAAGTGCTTGGGATACAGAGGGTTAAGAAATGTGTGGTAAAAAGATTTCCCTCACTAAAATATAAAGTACCATATTTTCCTTGTGCCCATGGCCTGAGTCGGATGAGAAGCGCCATCCCTGAAGAATAAAAGCACAAAATACATATCATTATGTGTAAGAACAGTCTTAAGTTCAAAGTTAAAGTATATGCTTATGTATGTGTGTTTGTGGGTGTGTTAATGTTCAGTTGGGCCAAAGGATTTTTGTACTTCAAAAACTCTTTGTAAGTACTTCAACATCCTTCTGGGGAAAAAGAATGAATATACTGAAATAAACTAGACTGTGTGACCCTATCTTACACTCAAAGCACAACTGCATGCAGTCCCAGTGGCATTGCTATTTCTCAGCGTCATCATTTTCGCAAGGGGGCCACATTGATGTAAACAGCAAATTAACTTACCAGCACATTAGCGCCCATGGGAGTGCTGATCTTAAAGTGAGGTGTGGTCAAATGCACAGGTGGCAAGTTTCTATCTTGAGGATGCAGAAAACGGCTATGCCATAGGGCAACTAAATCCAGGCCTAATGTCATAAGCCCACAGCCCAGTACTTTTCTGCTATTTAGAGGGCGTGTTAGTGAGAGCGAGTGATTATCAAAAGAGCTCACAACATGCATTCCTCTGACTGTCACGCACATACAGACGCACACGGACACACAGCAGCTCTCCAGCTCAACGGAGGGAATTTGCTGATAAAGAAAAATGGAAGAGTTGCTTGAAGTTGCTGAGAGCTCTTGGTTTCCTTTCTTTATGTGGAAAAAAGCAGTTATTTACCTAAACATAAACTCTATTTTGCAACAAAGAGTTACTTGTCAGCGTCAACTTTGGGGGTTAGGGTGGGCTTATAGATAAGATGAAGACTAAGATAGGTATTCAAATTTCTCTGGTTGAGATTCAGTAATTAAAAAGGAAAACACAAGCTTGTTTAATACTGACAAAACACTGTATGAGTGCTAATTTGATTTCTCTGTTAACAGTAACAGAGTCAAAGCTGCCTGATATGAATAATTCTTCTCATGTTGAAAGGGTATTGATTGATCTACTAATAGAATACGAGGACAGGAACACCACAGCGGCAGCCTCCTGGGGGCTTGGACAATTTTAGAAAAAATTCACACCAAGGTTTTGTTTGTGCTGAGCAACACCACTGAGACAAGCTCAGTGCAGATGAGGGGCTCCTCCTGACAGACAGGCATCTGATTATGAAGCAGAGGAGGGTCCTTTTAAAATACACAAGAAAAGTGGGCCCTATCCTTTAATTTGAAACTCTCTGTTTAAAATCACTGAAAAAAATGTGAGAAGTATTCAGCTGTAGTAAGACTCACAGTCTTCTCTGTACTTGCCTGCTTACACTTGTTATGCATACAGAAACACACAGGCACACACATTCACATGAAATGCTACATGGAACCAAAAGCTAACTGTACCTCGTATAAAACCACCACTGTCATCTCCATCTTGCCCCTAGATGTTAAAAATCCATTGTTCACTTTGTCTCTTGCTAACATGGACAATCACTTATTGTTTCTGCTGTGTGGTGGGATCATTTCAGTGATGTGATTGATATCATTGCCCTGACATGACTCATATAGTGGCCTGCGTGTGTTTTGCTTATTTGGTGGCTGATGAAAGATGAGAATTCAAACAAGCCCAGTATCAAGTAGAACTGAACTCAACTTGAGCCAAAATACATACAGCTTGAGCACTGAGCTTGAGTGCTGCACAAACAAAAAGGATCACTGCATGTCATCGACAGTTATAAATTATAATGTCCCTTCAAATAGGGATTCATAGGATCTGTGTCTTTGAGCATCTGCCCCTTTGTATTTCTATATTTATTTATCTATCAATGCATTTATTTATACATTTTTGAGGAAGTTTTTATTGAGTCAAACCACCAATCAGATACCAATCACAATCTCACTCCATAAAATCTTGCATCATTTGCATGCCCAATCTAAAATACTATCATAACTCTGAAAAGAAAGCGACTTCCATTTGAGATTAACATATCAAGAAAAGTTTCATTACCTGGCTGTGGTTGGTTCAGCAGCCTTCATCAGAGACAGGTGTAGTGTGCTGTGCTGAACCCTATTGAAAAATGTTACACACCATAAATTACAGTCTTATACTGGATGATCTACACAAAGTGTGAAAACATGGTTAACAATAAGTGTGTGTGGGTTTGTAGGTGGGCAAATGTGTGTGTATGTGTCCAACCTGATAGTGTGTATGTTGCTGAGGGTTTCCAGACATAGGCACAACAAACTCACAGCTTCTTGAGATCTGATCCAAGACTCCTCAATGCTGACAAAGACCAGACAGTGTGTTACAGACCAGTAATCCAACATTAGTACTTCACGGTTTGACACCAGTTATGATCTGTTTTAATGAAGATGATTTTTCAACTTTTACTCTCATCATGACTGCTCAGTATTAATTTCAGACAGACTCATAAAGCTGTATAAAGCCATCATCTCACAGCAAAATGAAATGAGTGCTGAACAAAAGCCAAAAACAGAGCAGACCTCAGATGAGAGGCAGAGAGATCACTGCTAAATATAACAAAGTGATCCCTGACATGAAAGCTGGAGTGGAGGATAAAAGATACTATGAAATGACAATTCCTCACCTTTGACAAATAACACAGTTCACATGCAGTAAATGACTTCTCACCTGATATTAAGTTCATTCTGGCTGCTGTCCGAAAGCTTCACTAAGTCCACAATCCAGTTGGACTGAAGATTGTTGTTTCTGAAGCTGTAAACCAAGAAAATATGTTGTCAGTGTAGCCTGACCAATGAAATAGTTCATTATAACCTATCGATACAACTTGAAATATTTCCTTTAGTTTTACAGAAAATTGCTCTCCTTTCTAAATCAAGACACAGAACCTGGGATTTCATCAGAAAATTAAGCACAATTTTACACAATGTTATGCTTCAGGTTATTATTTACACATGAGCATTACAGCCTTTAGACCAAAAGTATTTAGTGAAAGGTACCTGAAACTGAACCTTAAAGGATTTAACTTACTCATCAAAACAACTAGTAAAGAAATTATTTCAAATGCAAATTCATTTCCATAACTGTGTATCAATCTTGACCACATGAATTACATGAACATTACATTTTCAGCAAACAAATCTCTTTTGTACTGTAGTTCCACTTCTTGATCATTTATAGACTTTATGAAATCATCTGCAAACTGTATGAAACCCTCTGTTAAACCAGTTTTGGCCCACGGTCTGTATGTTTGACACCTACTGTTATGGAGTATTGTTTTTTATCTTTCAAAAACTGACAGTTGATCAAAAAATTGTCAGCCCATTTTAGATCTTCTCACCTCAGTTCAGTCAGACTGGGGCAGTGAGACAGCATCTCTACTAGTCTGGTCCAATGGTCCTGCTCCAAACTGCATCCTCTGATGCTGAGAAAAGATTCAGAACAATTTAAACATTGTACAAAGAATTTTTCAAGACGTCTTCATGCTTGTTTTAGCTGTCACAGTATTTAGTCAGTTTCTGTCTTCTGTCCTTGCAGGTGAGCAGGTGAGCTCATTGCATCAATAAAAGTTTGGGTAAATTAGGTGCTGTATTACAGGAACACCTCACGACTACTTTACCTCAAGGGGGCACCATGGTAACCTTGCAATTATACAGAGGTGCTTGAATCAATCTAGACATCAATGCAACTCACTTCATGTTGAAATTTAGATCACACTCGTTTCTTACCTTAGAGTTTTTTCACATTGTTTATCTTGTGAGAACCAGATGAGACATCTCTGCTCCTCTTCCAAACTGCCAGAATAAATCAGAAGATTTGGTTCCGTGAAAAAGAGAGAAATGTGGACACGTATTGCAGTCATCTCTTTGCCTTCGTGTATTTCTTACCCCCGTCTTTTTTTTTATTTTGACAACTCCAAGCCCACAGAGCTCATCTGGCTTAACTCACCTGATTTCTACACCTGACACGTAATCACAAACGCAGAGAGTGTTGACCACATCCAGCATCCCCTGCTGGCTCAGGCTGTTGCTGCTCAAGCTGCAAAGAAATATTGAAGATTAGAGAGAAAAGTTTCTTTACAAATAAAAAGATTGAGATAATGAGAAATAAATTATTGTTCTAGCATTTTGTAAAGCTCCACTCTATTTTAGACATTTGTTATTATTATGAATTTGATATTAAAGAATTAAAAATTAGACAAGATGTTAGCTCTAAAAAAAAAAAGCTAGAGTAGTTACTAATGCTTTGATACTTCTCTGAACCATTTAAAATAAGACGCCTGATTTTGTTTTTGTTTTTTTCAGCACAACAAAGACTTAAACTTCAAATTGTTTTGCAAAAATCTGTTACTTTTTTACATTGTAAAGAATTGAACAATTAATCCACAGTTCATTTAATATTTTGTTTTTAAATTTAAAAGCCAGTCTTGTTTCCAAAGTGACTGCTGAATACATTGCGTAAAACAGCCAACTTCAGCCTGACTCTTGTGAAACAGTCTGCAGTCTGCCACAGGGTCCTCATAAAGAGGGCGATGACTAGTGGAGTGTCTGGTATGTTTTGTGTGACTTTCACTGCAGGGTTACAACCGAGTATTTGGAGGGCCTTTGATCCGCGGGCACAGATTTAGATTCAAAACATTTAGAAAAGAAATGCTACACTTGTTTTAGTTATGAATGCAATAATCTAGGGTTTGATGGCTCCAGAAGCAAACTGGCACTGGATGTTATCTTTCTAAGATTAGCAGAGATTAGCAAAAAGCACTCAAGATAATTGGACTGAAACATGTAAGAATTGTTAAATAGAAAGGATGAACAAACAGACAAGTTTCTCTGCTCCACTGGATTAATCACATGGCTTTTTGATAACAATGGTACAAAATAAAAATCAAACTCTTTAATTAAACATCCCCTTTGAGATGTTAAACTTTACAATATTTTTGTCTTTTAATTAGAACATAAATTTGAAAATATGACAAAGTTCATACAAATCAATAGGAGTAATTTAGGACATGTGCCTTACTTGACATGTGTGATGAATTTTAGCTTTGGCAGAGAATCCAAAACTCTCTTCACTCCTTCATCTTCCAGCTGGCTATTAGTTAAACTGCAACAAAAAGAAAACATGAATCAGCACACATACATAGATGCATAAATACGCATCACTGGAGATGGTGCTGTCATGAATATTTAGTAACTTTGTGCATGATTATATCACTATGAGTGCATTTGTGGATGAGTTTAAAGTGCGGTACATACTCCAGGTAAGACAGTTTGGGGCACTGCTGTACGAAACTGAGCAGCCTCTCGCAGTCATCACCTTTCAGGGTAAAACCAACCAAACTACACAGAAACAGAGAGAGAGAGCGAAAGTCAGGAAAACAACACACGCCAAGCTAAGGTATTAAGTTTTCAGTGTTTCACAGCAGCCATGCTCAAATGAATGTACAAAAACACTGCATGATGAATTTCACATAATTTTCCATTCTGTCAAACAATCCCTCGTCTGTATGGACCGTGACAAGTCAAACCAAGTCTTGCACTTTGGTTTCACTCTGTGGTGCGTCTCATGTTACAATGTACACTGAATGTGATGTGAGTTCAGCAGTAAGGACACTGATATACTGTATGGAGCCAGTAGCATGTGTTGCCTTTGTAGGAATGTTAATGTGCTGCCAAATGCTGTTGCCACTTGTTGCAGATAGAGCTCCTCTGTCAGTTAACACAGTGTTTTCAGCTAATGTGTACACTAATGTACGTACAATGATACTCTGTCAGGAAGCTAGACTTGATATCGTGTACATGGAACTGCCAGACCCACTCAACAGTTTTAAAACTAATGCATCTAAAAACTGTGGATTACTCATCACAAACCTGCAACTGGCCCGCTCTGCTTTTCCAATGTCAAAATGTACAAAAGAGTCAAACAGAGGCCTGGTGATAAGAAAAATACATTATATCATCTTCATGTCATCAATGACACATACAGGCATAACAGAAAAAATGCTTCCCACATCCAAGTATTTACCAGAATTTCAGCAGCCACAGCACAGACTGACTGGTGAAATATTTCTAATGTTGTCTCATCTAATAGAGGACTAAAGTTTTGTACCTGAGCTCCACTGACTTCACACGCTGGCTGACAGTCAAACAACTGACCAGCATCACTGCTCCTGATGTTGATGAGACACTGTGGCTGACACTACAGAAGAAAGTTGGATTTATTTAAACAATACAAATATGCAAAAGATCCAAGAGTTTATAAAACAAACAATTCATCAGCTTTGAGACTACAGTTAAAGACTCAGTAGAAAAAATGTAGGGCCAGGATTGCACATCTTTTGAGCTCTCCAAATATTTCCAGAGCCAAAGCACAGTTTGTTTCACAAAGTACACACAAATGGCGCTTTTCCAAGTCCAACTCTACTCTACTCGGCTCTACACGGTTTGGTTAGCTTTTCCACTAGCCCGGCTACAGACTCACAGTGGGCGTGGATCTTATAACACAGCTGCGCTAAAGTGCTGCGCAGAAGTGCGTGCATGTCATCTATAATGCTACACAAACATAATTTTGTACTAACATATGTGCCACCGTGGTCTTTAAAGGAAAAAAAAAGCTTTCAAAAGATTTCATGAAGTAACACAGCAGCTCAATGTCGGGTGTCATGACAACAGAGGTAAACAACAGCCTTGTGCTGCATGCACGCGGAGGAAAATGAAGGAGCTGCTTCCTGACATCAACTCTTCACTGGATCCTGTGAGATCGCTTTAATTTTAAATTTTTTGGCTTGGTATACCAGAGATTTTTGTTAAATCATTCTTCTTTGAACTGGTTTTCCTTTTTGGTTCCCTGTGGATTAATGGACTGATTGGTGTTTAAAGACTCTTGTGGCAGACAGATCGCTCCTGCACCGACGAACTTTGATTTAATCGTAAAGACTCTTTGAACCAAACTATCTTTGCTGTTAACTTCTTTTTCGTTTAAAAAGGACTTTTAACTTATGTAGGAATCATGAAGGTGTATTTCAGGGCTGTATTTTGTCTTCATTCAGTCTGGTTATGTGCCGTCGGGTTTAAATGTCATTAAAAACCTGTCGCTGACTTATTCGTGATTAGTACAGAGTCAGAAGCTGCAGAGACGACATTCTCTGACCAATGAGTGACCGGCAGTCCGTAGACGTCACTTTTTAGTATCGGCTTAGATCGCTTGGGACCAGGGTAAAGCAGGTACTAAAAACTGGCGTCTGACGCGTAGTACCGCGCTAGTGGAAACGCAACACAAACCTGGTAGAGGTGAGTAGAGGCAAGTAGAGTAGGGCCAAGACGGGTCAGTGGAAAAGGGCCAAAAGAGTTACATGTTTTGCAAACTGTGCTCTATTTTCTTATTAACTTAACTGTCTGCTTTTGTTATCTTGCTCCAGGTAGTTCACTATTTTTGTTGTTGTTGTTTTTTTCTTTTTTTTTAAGAATTTATGCCCTATTTGTTATGAATTGACTCTTGAATACAGCTCTCTCCATCCAGCTCATTATAGAGAGAATCACATGGATGGAATTAAGTTCCAGATGATACCACTCACTCTGGCTCTGCACTGCTCAGAGTGAAGATGTGGCAGCTCATTTCAGTCCCACCGGTCACAGACTGCTTAGAGCTGCAGAACTTTGTGGGTATTTTTGTGCTTGACTATCATTGAGGCAATGTTCTTCATGCATTAGAGCTTGAGATGGAGCAGATAGCGCGGGCACATGATGCGCAGTTCTCCGTGCGCTTCGTGGCTACAGTCCATTTCGGGACTCACCCTCCTAAGTGTTAACTTGCCTGGAGCATGACAGCGTGCTTCAAAAGTGGAGGTACTTACTTACACTCAGAGGTAGCAACATTTTAAAATGGACAGAAACTTTTGGTTCATTAAACAGAACATATTTTATGCAATCAGAACGCTATGGCAGATTGTTTATAGTTTAATATTAAGTATTCTATTTCAAAGCAACAGATCTTCACATGGTTTCAAAGATTTTTTATGGTCAACTTAAACTATATTTAAGTGACATTTTTTCAATCGACTGATTTTTTTTCCCCCTGACTTATTCCAGAGTTATAATACACCAGGCAAATGTATGTAAAAACAGAACATTTTAATATAGATTTTAAGATTAAACTGTTAAATGTATGTGTGTTACTTCAGTCTCTGCAGTGCTGTCATCTTTGGCAAGACCTTCAGCAGGTTCTTGATAGCATTGTCTGACAGTGAGCTGTGAGAAAAACTGACACACAGGAAGTCGTTTGAATGTCTCACTGGTCATAGTCTGAAGAAATCATAGGATGATAAAAAATGTATGGAACTTACTCCATCTCCAAACTGGTGCGACACTGAACCAATTGTCTACAAAGCGTAGTCATTTCAGCTGGCTGAAGGCTGCTGTTGTTTATCCTGCAGCATAAAGAAGGACAATTTCTTAATTTTTATTTGAAAGCTTAATTTGAGAATGAAGACAGATTTTTATGCACTTATAGTACTTTACCTAAAAATCTTCTGCTGCTGTTTGTCAGAACTGAGAAGATGTGAAAAATTAGTGAAGTGAATGAAAGAACGAAGATATAGATAATGAGGATGTCTAAATTTTACAGCCTGTCTACCTTAGGGCATCAGGGCAGAACCTCAGGATCAGCTTCTCTTTGCCTCCATCACTTTAAAACAAGGAACAGGTTCCTCATCTGTTGCAATACAATCTGTGAACATTCTCACATTAGAACAAAGAGTACCTGATGTGAACCTGCGTTAGGTTTTCCTGGGAGCACAAAGCAGCAGCCAGCATGCCCACTCCCCCCATCCTGATCCTGTTGTTACTGAGACTGAAAACACACAAAAAGGCTGAGCAAGGAGAGGAAGGTCATAACGTGTCTCATAAATAGGGAACTGACTCTGAAATTACATCCTGAGATAAATGATGTCTGCCAGCTTCAACACAGTATGTTTGGCAGCTGGACCCAGGTCTGTTTTGATAACAATGCATGAGAGCTAATAGGATGAAAAAAATAATTTCCACTATCGCCACAAGACATGCTTGTACTATAGTTTAACCAAGCTTTTTCTTATTTTGTTAAATCTATAAGTTTGTGTGTGATTTTGTGTGTGTGTGTGTGTGTGTGTGTGTGTCTTACTTGATCTCCTGAATACTTCTCAAGCAAGGGAGGAAGTCCAACAGCTTCTTTAGACCTTTCTTGTCCAAACAGTTGCCTGAAAGACTGTTGAACGACAGAGAGGGATTGCAACAATGTTATTTAATTGTTAAACGGATCCTTCAACTTAGTTTTACAGCTCCCCAAACTTGACGAATGGGGGTTGAGAAGCAGACTACAGGTGACCAGTCCATCATTACAATTTTTTCCTTTTTTTATAAAGGATATTACCTTTATCTCCCTATGATGGCTCTTGTCAATTGTATGCACAGTACAACAAGGACTTTGTAACTTTATAGCCACAATTTTGTTGCTTTTGTAAGCATTTTATTTGCAAAGTCAACAAAACCACTGAAACTCCCAAATATGCCAAGTGATCTAATTATTTTAGCCACCACTGCAAATTTCTGAGTAAGGCCACTTTTGATGTTCAACCATAGTGTTGAACCTTTTGTAGCTGAGGAATATCTTCATTCAGTTAAAAAAAAATCATCAGAGGTCACATGATACATACATACAACCAGCAGACCACAAATGGAGATGAACTGTTGCAAAGTTCCCAATGACAGATGGTTTTTCAGCTCATTAATTGAAAAGTATGCATGGAATAATGTCCCAATAAACAGAGCTTGACATCCATTTGTAGAGATCTAAGACATTTGATGGGTCATGTGAGCGTTTAGCTTAGCAGATACAGAAGTACAGTATATATGTAGTTCAACATCTACTGTAGTAATTGTGGTTAAATGCTTCTAAAATGTATTCTTGACTAGTTCTTAGTTTTTCTTACTCAATCAAAGTGAGATCTGAAGATGCTCCCAAACTTTGCCACACTTGCTCCACATCAGCAGACAGCAGACCACAGCAGCTGAGACTGGCAAAAACAACACTGTCATTATCATCATCAGTAAGGCCTTGTTTTACCCATGTATGACAAAAGTTTGAATTTTTAACTCTGTCACATTGAGAGTTACCACGTCAGAAAAGCAGGAGAAATCTTGCTAAACTAGACTTTTTAGAGTCTAATCAACATTACCTTGATCAGTTTAGGTTAACAATAAACAAAGAAGAGATACTTTCACAAGAAATTAAAAACATAAGGACAAAGGTGTGATCTTCCCTATCTTTAGTTGTATTCCTTTGAATATCTGACTCAGTTAAACACAGACTGATCTGCAGATTCATTTCCTCTGCAAACAAAACCTGTTCTGCTTTTATATTGTATTTGTTGACTCTTCAGGAGTAACCCTCCAGATATCCTTTGGTCATGTTAAGGTACCTCTGATGTAAACCTACCAAAGTGATTTTGATGTTTCATTCACAGGCTGTTTCTGAGCAAAAAACACAGACACTTGGACAGGGCTCTGCAATCTGAAACACAAAACATTACAGTCATCGTTACGTTTTTATGAGGAAGTAACAGGTTGTTTAATCTGCTTTATGACACTTTATGACACTTCGCTTTATAAGACTCTCCTGCCTATGAGAAATTTGGGGTTTATATCAGTCATGTACATCACAGGTATTTACCTTACGCAAAGCTCCACCACAGCAGGACATTCAGACAACAGGGCGTTCAGAATCACCAAACCCTCCACTGAGGAGCAGCTCTCATTCAAACTGTAAAAGAACATCAGAACCTTAACAAGATGACATTTTCTCATATATCAGTTGACTCGAACAAGTTTGCTGTCTTTTTTATCATCAACTTCTACATCAGCAAACTGAAAGGCATCACATGGTTTTGGAATTATAGTCGTTGAGTAGATTTAAGCACATTTAGTGCTAAAAGAATGATAAAATTAGCCTGAATTCACTCTTCTTGCATGTGCTTTGTGATCATAGTTTGATTATTTGCAGTCTTACATTATCTTTTCGGTTATGTTGAACTTTGGCACAAACTGCGTGAAGGTCTTCAGTGTTTCCAAATCCCACAGGCCTCCAGATAGACTAGGATGTTAAAACAAAGACAGTAAAGTTTGAGACGACTTCACACACACAACATTCAAAAGTAAGGTAAAAGTATGAAAAATATGAATAGATTATTAAGCTATAGTTGCTTTTAACTTGTAAACACTCACTGGAAGTGGTTCTCTAAACAAATGAAAAAGTTATTTTTGGCTTACTTACTCCAGTACAGACAAAGCAGGGCAACATGCCAACGTCTCTGCAAGGTCCTGCATTTCTGGTTTGCTCCATTTCTGGTTTAACAAGCTACAGAACAAACAGTGACATGAGGCTGGACTTAGCTACCACCACAGCGTCAAAAAATGCCATGCAAATTAACAAAAGGCATGATTTGAATTTTATTCAAGTCAGTCCATAGACAAACCGCACCAACTAAACAAGTCAGTCTCTGGATTCAGAGGCTGTTTATCAAAGTAAAGTAAGTTCAGGGAGAATCTTGTTTAAAGCAGTTTGAGTCCAAAGTCAATATAAAGTTAGTATGATCTAAAAGCCAGAACTTAGAAAAAGTGGTATTATTTCTCACCTGATTGTGGGGTGGGGCTTACTTTGATGGCTGCAGAGAAACATATGAACACGTGAATATCTGCTAATTAAATATGTTTACAATGACTATATTTTTAGACCCAAAATATATTGAATAACTGTTTACAAATCAGTCGCAAAATCAATCCAGATAAATACTTACCTGCTTAAACCAGAGTTCCTTGAGAAAGTTATTGTCAGTTCCTTCATCCCACTGAAGACAAAAAGTGTATTTCTATGTCACTTTCACAACATAATTATATTTGACTTAACATTTCTATTAGCAAAAGTCTCATAGTTTCTGGGCGACTGAAAAGATTATTTTTGAGAAGAATTGCAGACTTGATAACACTGGTCTAATGGGGTGTTTACAAACTATGAACGAGTGACACTGAGCAGAAAATTTCCCCAAACGTGCACAAATGCCTAAAACAGAGCCTGTGTGTTAGTTCTTCAGCTACACTATGATAGTAAATAATGTAACTCAGTTGTTAGTGTGGAAGGATGTGACTGTGTGGTGTCGTACTCTGCATGAATGTGTTGGATGTTTCCATCTGAAGACATTTTCCTGATAAGATACTCCACTCCTTTTTGAGAGTAGTCGTTTCGGCCCAACCTGCAAAGTAAATTAAAAAAAAAAAACAGTATTCCTACAATAAGTCTGCAGACATTTCTATTTGGAAACACATAAGTGGATACTCACATTACTGAGACCAGTCTTGGTAGTTTGGCAAAAACATCAGCCATGTGTCCAATTCCTTCATCTTTCAGGTTGTTGTCACTCAGACTGCAACACAGAAACAGAGAAGAATCTTCCTAGCAATGTTTCACCATTAAAACAGATATGAGGCGACAAAAGTATCCACAAATAAAATGACAAATCAAACATACTTGACTTCAGTAATACTTGGACAGTTCTGTACAGCAGAGGCCAAACTAGCTGCTCCTGCGGCAGTAAGGCTGGCTCCACAAAACCTGTGAAGATATAGACAACATCTATCATTCACTAATGAGGTTTTAGAAGCAGATTATGTCTTCTCTGCCCTCTACAACACTTATTTTAAGTTTGGTGTGAGGAAAGCAGAAGATATTTCAAAAGCACCAGAAAAACAGTTTTGGGGAAAATAAAGAACTTACTCCAGTTTTTGTAGGGATGGGAATTTTGACAAAATGGTGGACAACTTCTGAGCAAACATGTCATCATATTTGCGGCTTCGGAAACTGAAGGCACACAAATATTTTACAATAAACAAGCTGTATTCACAAGATAAAGAGGCATAAGACTTCTGCCTTTATATGCCACATTGGTCACATTGGAGCAAAAAAAATCTTAGACAAATATTCAATCAGCTAATTTCTAGACCTAAATACTTTGCAGAAAACTAGGTGCTACTTTTTGCAAAGCAACAATCTGCTTTAAAAGTTTATTGATTGAAAGTTATTATCAAAGTGAGACATGTCACATTGATTGTCTTATCCTAGAGGATGTCATGTCTATATCTACTACAAAAACTCTAAACCATTCAAGTACTTTTTTCCAGTTATAGGTAAAGAATTCCTATTCACCCAACAAATCCAGAGAAGAAATAAAATTTTAGAATATTAGAGACCAAAAATAAGTCCTGGTCTGCTTGTAAAATGTAAAAGAACTGAAAATGGAGCCAGAAAGATTGACATGTTTGTGTTCTTGAAAAAAAGGGTATTCAAACAATTCAAGAAACTTAAAAATGTACATTTTTTTATTATAGCCATAAAGTCTTTGTTTATGACTTAATATCTTAAAATAAGACTTCTCTGCACTTGCTTAAACCTGGCTTAAATTAAGTTTTCTAAGACAACTCCACTCAAAATAAAACAGAGCTTAGTTCATTACTTTTGACTCTTTTTGGTAAAGCAACCTGCAAACTAAAACCGTGTTTAGGCTGTGTGTATCAGTGATGTATAAGGAAGACCAGTGCATGAGATGGTTGGATATGAAAAACTGAAAAACTTCTTGGGTTTATGGTAGTTTTTCTTGATAGTGCCCCTGCCACTGTATGCACCCTTGTTAAAAAAGGACTGAGCAGACCAGGAGGAGTCGACAGTTCAATCCACTCTACAGTATGCGTGACAGGTGGACAAACATTCAAGGAATGCCAGCTGTACGGCTGCAGCTTTTTTTCCCCACATTCCCTGCTGTTGCAAATACTCAAACTTATCACCTTTTTTTTCTTAGATTAAGCTCAAGAACACTGACAGCCTTTCTGGTCCAATGACCTACAAAAATCAACTTTTAGCTGCTCCAGATCACTCAGAAAATGAAAACACTTCTTAGCCTTAGATGTCATAATTGCACATCTTGACGAGTAACTATAATTGATCCTCTTCTGCAGCCAGATTAATGTGTATGCACATGTGCAGTTTGTCTTAACTGTTTTTTCTTGTATGAACCTACCAGAGGTTGTGGATTGTTTGACACCTTGTCAGGGTGTCTAAACACTCCAAGTCCATGGAGCATGCACCAAAGTCTAATCCAATTTCAGTTTCACCCACTGAGTTGACAACAAAAGCCAAAGCATCAATATCATTGGGCAACAGCCGGATGTTGCGGAGCTCTAAGGTGGGTCTTGCTTTCAAAACATCCTTAGCCAGCTGATGGTCCTGGGTCTCCTGGACACAGTGGCAAAGCTCCAAAACCTGGAACGATGAAAGAGGATGGATTTTTTCCAAAATTGGAATAAGAAGTTACAACAAATCTGGATTCAGGTCCAATAAGTCTACCTTTGGCCCTGTTAAGTTGTTGCTGTGACACAGGTTCTTCAGCAGTTTCAGGACAAGAGCTTGACGATTTTTGACCCAGTTTTGAACTCCAGCTCCACTAGAGGTCTTGGCTATTTGAACCAAGGCCTTGTTGCACTGTTGAGAAGCCAGACCGCATACAAACAGATGCATGGAGTCAGTAAAGACTGTCCTTTGATCAGCCTTAGTTGTCCAGCGAGTTTTGAGGCTGAATCTTAAGAGAAAAGAGGACAAAAAACACTGTTTAATTTGGGTTTTGTGTAACGTACAAGCAAAGAGAAAATAAGTTTCTTGGGGACAGGTTAGAATAGAAGAAATAATTGATGGCAAATATAACAGTGGACATATTCAGGTATCCATGCAAAGCTGCATATTTTTTAAGTGACTACACATGTAGAAGACAGAGCTAGATGAAATGCCCAACAGAGTCTTCAAATACACTGATTGACGATCATGTATTACCTTCCACACACTTTCCAGGCTTCAGTCAAACATCACTGTCACCAGGTAACAGATTGTGGCTTGATACTTGGGCTACCTCTCAGCCACAGATTAAGCATTCACTTAACACAGTTTTATGTAGATGGCTTCACTGGTACAAAAAAAAAAATCAAGCTTCATAAAGCCTGATCAGGATCTTTTGCACTCTTGCTTTTATTTTTATTTTTATTTTTTTTGCACCCCTTACAATGGCAGCAATATGTTCCATTCACAAGCACAAGATTTTGCAGACAGACAAAATCCATAAATAGGAATTCGGGTCATTTGTGAAATACCACACTGAGCAAGGCTTTAAATGTACAACACCGGCCCCTCATGCTTTTCACATCTGCTGCGTCATGTATCACTGTCAAGAGCCCTGCAACCCCTTTTCTGAACTACTGAGGCTCCGCTGAGGTGACTGGACTGTCTACTTTGGGCCTACATCAGCGTTTCCTGCTCTCCTTGTAAGGAGAAAGGTCAGGAATGTCACGCAGCTTGGTCACTTTAAACAGCTCATATTGTTTTCTCCACAAGATTATTCCTGGTGAAGAGAGAAACATTGCCAAAATAGATGTCTTCAAAATATATCAACAATTACTTGTAACTAAATAATCTGAAATATATTATTTTTTATAGCTGAGTTAATGATTTGACCTAAGTGACAGGGGGATCAATGGAAAATAAACAACAAACATTGGAGTTTAGGAGATTTGCCCTCTATTTCCCTAAACCAACATTACACTGACTCAATAACTTCTAACAACAGACCCATATTTTTAATCAGCTTCTTGTCAGCAAATGGTTGGCAAATGCTGATCATATATTACAGCAACAGGTCTGGAATTAATTATTAAACATATAATAGTAAAACACTTAAAGAGAACACTGTTGTACTCTGAGTTAACTTTACCCTTGATACTCAAAGTACTCCTCATCTTTACTATTCCAACATGCAAAGCAGGACTCTTACTGATAAGATGTTTTCAAAGTTCAGCCAAGGTATGAGACTTTATTTTGGAAGCAGTGCTCACACAGCACTTCCTGTCTCTTTGAAATTTCGTTCCATGCAAGGATTATACAGCATAAAGGTGACAACTGTATATCAGATGTGAACAGATGGGGTTTCATGCTAACAAGGTTGAGCAAAGCTCTGTGCGGGTATTCAGGATATTAGGTCATCAGAGACATCCTGTACTCTTAATATACATCTATTTCCAGTAGGTGCTTGAGCTGATAATTACTTAATTCCTTCAAAGGCATTTTAAAGGACATGCACTATAACTGTTTTGGGATGTTGTATGAGGTCAACTCGACTTTTGGCTTTTTAAAGGTTTACCAATTAAATGCAAGGAACTTGGTAAAATGTTCTGATTTTATTGAAAAAACCTTGAGTTCCAATTTTGAAAAGAACAGCTGATCTTCAGCCCATTAAAGAGATTTATCTGATAAAACATAACCATGTTTGCCTTTCAAGTGACACTTAAGAGCTGAGCTCCTTACCTCTTTTTAAGCTGCGTGTCACTAACTTCCTGACTCGTCATGATTCTGACTGCTCCCAAAAACTCCTGCAGTGTCAGATGGATGAAGAAGTAGGAGTTGACAGTCAGCCCATCCTCACATCTGACCTCCACCTGACACAAAGACATGGAGAAACTTCTGAAGAGATGGTACAGACCAGCATACTATTTCTAGCGTGAGGTTAAGCTGAGAGGTTGAGTGGATAGCCCTCCGAATTGAAGGTCCTCTTGCTTACATGTTGAGTATCTTTGGAAAAGATCTCGATTTCCCCAAAGACACTCAACATTCACGACTGCTTGATGATAGGCTATGATATAAGAGTACCAGTTAGCAAAAGTGAATATACAGAATCAATACAGAATAATATCTCATCACGGTAGTTGTTACAGTTTATCGACAGGGCAACATGACTCTCTGCACCACGTTTTTGAACCTAACAGTTCAAAAGGGTATAATCACAACAAGAACCACTAAAACTTTTTCATGTTTTTGTTTATGTCTCAATGAATTCGCTTCTTGTACCTGAATGATTTCTGGATTGTTACCAGCAATATCAACAGCAACCACACATTGCAAAAATTAAGTATGTGACTATTCAATACGATTTCTTGTAGTTATGAGAGAAAAAATAATCTTGTTATCCACTCCTGCCAACAAATGCCATTTTTTAAGGTTTTTAGTTTCTGTCTTAATGAAGACATGAAAAACATAAAACATCTACAACTTCAATAAGTCATGTTTCTTTTGTATATGCAGACTGTACCTGCCAGATTGGCAGTTCACAGGCGTGATACACGATCAGGGCGAAAGGTAGAAAAGCCAAATGGCTGGGCTGTGGGACTTCTAGTGTTAAGTTTCTTGAAATTAAGATGATTTCCTCCTCCCAAGTACTTAAAAAATGCAGTTTTCTTTTTAAATCATTACTTTTTTCCTAGTTTTTACAAGCAATTCAGGAATCATTGTTGTCTTTGAATATTTTTTAATAGCATTGGGCTTGTCTAATCAATGTTGTTCATATTAAGAACAAGAAGAAAAATCTGACTGTTTTTTATCCTTGTTTTACTGTTTGTCCTTATATGTACAGCACTTTGTTTCAGCTGTGGTTGGTTTTAAAGTCCTTTATAAATAAACTTGAGTTGAGTTGAGTTGATTAAAAGCAAGACATAAAAACCTGCTTTGCACCAGATTTCCGTTTTTGTTTTTTTCAATCAGTGAGGTGGTTAAGTGAACTGAAACCTTCAAAATTTCCCCCTTTCAGATGCATATTTTCCGACACCACTTATTTTCACTCACATGAGAAGTGTGAATGTTCAAACTGAAGGGGAAATTTAGCAACAGAAACCATGTAAGTCGGTATATTTTTCTCTTAATAGCTTCAATGTTTTCAAAAGATTCGACACTGTAATCTTCAATGATGAACATGTCCAGGCATGTTAATCTTAAATACTTATGGTTTAAAAAAGTATGCTATACACTGCTCCTGTTCTCCAACTCCTTAAAAAAGGGGGAAAAAGAGGTGAAAAACTCCCACACATACCAACACCCTTCCTTCTGACACCCCAAACTAAAAATGCCCTCTTGGTCCAGGGGAATTTCTTGCAACCAAGTATATATTTTGGTGAGCTTTCCACACACTGTGCAACCATCACTAACCTGTGAGAAGAGCCCAGTCCTGATGGAGAACTCTAAAACATGCTGGGGGATTTCTTCTTTCATGAACAGGATCTTGCTTTCTTCTAAACCTCTCCAGGCCAGCTGGCTCAGCTCACACAGCTCAGACTGATACTGACTCAGTGTGCAAACAACACTAAACAAAGAGAAACAAAAACATATTTAGAACGTTCCATTTAATTGTTGTTAATCTGGTCACAACACTACCTACATTTATACACTTAAAAGACCAAAAGTGAAAACTGAAAGCTACCTTTACATTACATTTAGAATGAGATATTTCTATTTGACAGCAAATATCATGACAGCAGATGTTTGAAAGGGAAGTACAGTGTCTGCCATCTCATTGTTATTACTAAATACAGGAAATATAGTTCTCACACTGTGCTGCTGCAGTTGCAATCACATTTTGTGGGTGTTAAACTATTCATGGTGACCAATTCTCTCTAATCCTCTTTTATCAATCTGAATACACATGAAGCATTTCTCTTAACCAGGCCATGGATTTTAAAGCTAAATGAGTTTCAAATCAAGCTTCTCAGTCAAGGTATTAAGATTCCTACTGCGTGTAGAGGTAGTACTAGGATGTTGATATGTGCAGGGATCTACTTAGTCTTCACCTCCTGTCACGTCTTCCTTCTTTATCAGGGTCACGGCTCAGAAATGCACCAAGAACAGTGAGATAGACCTGCGTAAGGGTGGAGGGTATCTGAGCTTGTGTGAGAAGCAGCTGAGCTCTGCCATTTGTCACATCCATCAGTGTGTCAACACGTCCCCCTCTTCCTTCAGGATCTTGTCTTGCCTCAGGACCCCCTCCTGATCCTCTTACTTTTCCTTGAATGGGAACAGCTTTCACTTTGTCCTCTCTGGCTGTTTTCTTAGTCTCGCTTTTTCTGCCTGCTGGTGACTGAGTCTCTTCTGCGTTTCTCTCTGCCAGCAGTAGTAAGTGCTCCAGGCAGATGCAGCAGATGTGGCAGAGAGCTGGGAGAGATGACATCCCAAGTAGGTGTTGATTGGATACGAGAAGATCTGCTGCCTGTTCTCCAAAACCGCTGTGTGCTGAGTGAAATTTTGAGATGAAAGAATACTTGTAAAAAATAATTCCCTTAATGCACTCAAATAGTTTAAAATTCTCATGAAGACATCAGCAATAAGCCTCTTCAATTCAAATGTTTTTTCTCCACTATTAGCATACTGTAAGACTATGCAGAAACTGTTTGTTGGACAAGCAGCTGACTTGAAAATGAAATAACTTCAGCATGCATATACTTAAGTAATGCAGAACAGGATTTAGCTTTAAGAAAACACAGAATGTGTATTTTTACCTGGTACTTTAAAGAAGTTGTACACATACTCTAAGATCTCTTGATACTTCCAGCCCACCAGCAGTCCCACTTTATCTGCTGTACTCTCCATATCGATGAAATCCCGCACACGGCAGGTGACCACAATAGTGCATCCTGGAAGAAGCTGACGATTTAACAGTCCTGAAATGAGGTCGAGAACAGGTAGAGGGGTTTTTGGGTCTAACAGCTCTTTTTGCGCCTCTTGTTTGCTGAGTTTGCTGTGAAACTCGTCGTAGCCATCCAGCACCCAACAGCTTTGCTCTGGATTGGAGAGGAGGTAGTCCACAATGGCTTGCTGCTCAAAAGTAATAATACAGGTGAAATGTAAGCATAATGAAGCCATCAGCAAACATCAAACGACAAAATGCAAAAGCTCACCTTGTAAAAAAGGACAGCTTCCTCTTTACAAGAGCTTACCTTTTCATTGTCGCCCCCTCTAGGTGGGAGGTACTGTCGGAATAGCAGCTCAGAGAGGGAGAGAGGGTTGGATAGTAAGCTTAGCTGACGGAACTCCAGCAGAACGAACAGTGAAGATGGAGGGATAGGGCCCTGGATGATTACAGGGAAAAAAAAGTTGTTTTACAAACGGGAAAAGGGATAAAAAGAGAGGGAGGACAACAAAATGACACCATGAACCAAGCCAAAAAAAAATTAAACTTAATTCAGTCTCTGTCAGTCTCTCCACATCAGTCTCTGTGAGGGATTAAATACATTGGCACATCTGTCAAGAAGCCGTGTTGTTAGCTGTAAGTGTTGTTAGCATTGGTAACTGCTGAGCAATACAAGCTAGAAAACAATAAATCTCATTTATACCAACAGTGAAGTTATGGAGCTTCAATTTTTTTGCATTTGCAATACTAAAGGTGGCATTTCAGGAGTGACATTTTTTGCAAATTTCCCTGAAATACTTGGGGGTAAAGCACGAAATTTACAATTTCACTAACAGAAGAAAGCTGCAGCACTGACTCTTTAGACGTGTAAACTTACGAGTCCACTTGCCCACTGCTGTCCTAAACGGGACATCAACAGAGTTTTTCCTGCTCCGGCCTTGCCAAGAAGAACTGTCACCTTCCCTGCACATCCATGGAGGAAGGTCTCTAATGTCACTCTGGCCTCCGTCGACCCATAATCTGCATCAGGCTCTGTGTTAGGTGAATAAAAAGATAACTTGTGCAGAGCGGAAGAGTGTAGAATTATATCTGAATGGACAAGATCACAATAAAGGGGAATTTTCATCAGGTAGAATTCACCCTCACCTGGTGTTCTGCCTCCTCTGTCTGTTGATCCAGGTGTTTGATCGGGTCTGTCTCTGCCTCTGTTTGCCATTCTTGGGCTTACCCACACATTGTCCAGGTGAACCTCCTTCACATTGGGCTCCCTGCGCCTCTCCCATCTACTCTGTAGCAAACTCATCACTGCAGCGATATACTGCTCCCAGTAATCTGTGGATAGAACACTTGTTATTGCTGTAGGACCTAGTGCTGCATTTTTCCATCACCTTATCCTACCCCAAGGAAAAAAAACCCTCCACAATAGCATAGTAAGTCTGTTCTCATGACTGTCTCATAGACTGAAAATCTGAAAAGTTCACCTCAATGTGATTAACTTTTTTGACGGAGTTTGGATTCAAGAGGTAGTTTTACTGTGTTTGAGATGGGGGGGGTCACATTCTAAGGGGGAGGTGAGAATGGTTGAGACGACGCTCACCTATTGTTCAGATGAAGGTGAGAACTTCCCTGGATGGGGGGTTGTAAGTGATCAGCTAATGTTTTCAAAGTGTTCACAGTGAATGAGTTCAGAAAGACAGCATTGTGTGGCTTTGGTGCAAATGAGCAAAAAGGATGAACCACAAACTTCAAAACAAAGCACAGAGCATTACTACGATGTGCCAGTGTCATCCGTAGACACTGAAACAAGCTGTTTTACATTTATTTAGGAAAAACAGGCCACTTTCAATACTTATGGTATCATTGCAAATAACACCCACTTTGCAAACAGACATGATCAGTAAAAAAAAACAAGGACAAGGACAAGGAATTGTCACAGTAACTGTCCTGCTGTCAGAGTTTTGCACATTAAGCCCAAATCGACTGAACACATCTTGCCTAGTAACTAGTGTCAGTTTATTAAAAGGGATTTGAGAAGTCTCATATAAGGGCTGTATGGTGTAAGAGCTTGTGGATAAGAATTATAGGTAAGTAGCATTGTATCAAAGTTTCCTCTAAGATGCTAGTGAAATTGAGAGAACAAAATAAAGGACTGTTGGGGTCTAATGCTAACTGGAAAGATAAAGTAGGGTATTTTCATGCACTGTTCAACATTTTTATACGAATCAATTGCTAATCTGTTACAAAAAATAGCTCTGTTCCAGTATATGAAACCCACGCTTATATTACTTTTATTGTTAATGTCACACTCATCAACAATAAAAGCATAACTTCAAGTAGAAACCACATGTTACAAAAAAATAAGTGAATCGGTTTTCATGAACATCGAATTTAATCAGACAAAAGAAATATTTGATCAGAAAAAGCTCACAGACTGATAATGCTTCATTGGGTGTTTACAAGAGTAAAAATGCACAGGGTTTTGGTTCCTGTGGTGTAAGCACACTTGTTTTGGCTCAGTAGTAAACTTGAGAGCGCTGCATTTACCACGGTAATTTGATACCCAGCCATAAAAAGTAAGATGGCTGAGATGCCTCCTTTACTTTCACATTAGTTAGGAATGAAAACATCCTTTGGGGTTTATTGACCACACAAGCTCATTTACAGTTTCATGGTTGTGTCTTCATATTAGTAGCTAGTAATACATTTTTGTGATATATGGATAAACTAATGCTCCTTTACTGTCTCCAGTCCCTCTTTGAGGCAAATGAGCAAAAAAACTTGTTAAACTGAGAAATGCTGATAGAGTTGCTTGACAGGTTTGTAAATGCCATGGACTTTAACCAGGAAGTGCCCATTTCCCTGGTTCATTAGTGCTCATTAATGTAACTGCACCACATTCAGGCTTAACCATTTATTGGCCAAGAAAGTATATTAAAGAGTTTTCAGGTCCTGCACAGACTACAAAATGAAAAGTTTTGGAAAATTCTACAAAAGAAATAAAGTCTCTTTATGTCCTCCAATAACAACACAGGGCACTCATTGAAATATTGAATTTCCAAGTATTTCAATGAGTGCCCTGCAAAGTGCCAAAGGTTATGTGTGTGTGTGTATTGTGTGTGTGTGTGTGTGTGTGTGTGTGCGTGTGTGTGTGTGTTTTACCAATTCGAGGACGTTTAATGAGCTGCTGCTCTGATGAGGGGGTTGATAACTTCAAGGCTGTTTCACCGTGCCTGGAACTTTCACCATGATCTAATATTTGATAAACAGAAACCAGAAGAAAATCTTACAAAAGCTTTATGCTAGTCTTCACTGCTATCATGTGTGTTGCAAGAAGGCTGAGTGCACAACACTCTATTTATAGTCATCACTTTTTACTTTCTAAATCATCAGAAGATTATGGGGCTTCCCACAGCAAAAGGGAAACCAAAGTTATAACCTTCCCTGAGCACGAGCTGTTCACTGCAACATGATCAGTGGCATGTTGTTATAGCAACTTTCATGTTTCTGTTTCCCATTTCAGTTCAGTAATGCTGTGTGTAATGTGGAGCATGGAAAAAAACCCCAGCTGCTTCAAAGCAAGGGGAAAAAAAAAATCAGATTCAAGACACAACATCCACCAAAAATCAGACTTGATATCAACAGACTCTGTTGGCCTTTTTGAGTACTCAGCATGCAAAAGCACAAGTGAAGCACCAAATCACAAGTGACTGATTTGTTTTTGCTCTGTAAAAACACAGCATGCATGCTGGCTCTTTTCTGCTGAACAGGTGGATTTGTTTAGCAATACATGCTTCCTAAACCAATCTTGGATTCCTTAATGCATGTCTGCTTTTGACTTTACAGCGCTGCAAGCAAGAAAGTCACCTCCTTTTTTTTTTGTTTTAGTTTTAGCAGTGGGTGGTGATTTAGGTATCATCACATGTCATCATTAACAGCACTGTCCTCCACTCACCATTTGCATATCCAGCCACCGACATGAGCCTGGACTCCAGGTGCATGGGGATGTTTTCACACAGCAAACACATGCTCTGAAAGAAGTTGCAGCACTCTGCAGCAGGGGCCGACCTGTAGTACATCAACATGGCCATGATGTGTTCTGTAAGTGCAGATGCAGAGGTCACCGTATGATCAATGTTCCCTCTTGCCTCACAGGGCATCATTTTGGCCAGCTGCATTATAACATCAGGTGACTGCCTCCCAAGGATGTGGAGAAGCTCTGAGGATTCTTGAGATAAGATGCTGTAAACATTGTCTTCTTCAGGGCCAACCTCCTCATACATGGTCAGCCTCCATCAGCTGGAAAACAAGGGCAAGAGTTATGAGCAGGAAGAATCATATTGAAGCTGCAATGAAAAATTTCTAAGTTAATGCTGATTTCAACCACCCATCTGCATTAAGTGCTACCTTTGGCTGTTTAACTTTATTTGTCTTGCTCATGTGTAAATATTGTCTGTAGATAATATTTAATCTACTTTTCTCCGAATAGTATTTCACCATCAATGCATTTTATTGTAGACAATGTTAAAAAAATCCTGCTTCTGCAATATGCTCATGACGAAGGGATAAAGCCAGACTTTTTGTGAATTGATGAGATTCATTTAATCACCGTCTTTGTCTGAAAATATTGCTCTACCGATATTGACATTTTAAAATAAGTCATATAATTCTGTGTATAACTTTAAACATGGAAAAAAAATAACAAGAAAATGGCAGCAAGAGTCTTTCTTAGATTAAATCCTTGAAGACTCATAAAATGTGTTTCCTTTATAACACTTTCAAGTAAAATACTAAAAAAGGGAAGGTGCTGTCTTCAAATACAAACTCAGCTAATGGTAACAGTAAGCAACACAGCCACGTTTATTTAAGTGCAAAGCCTTCTGATGATAAGGCTGCATGGTCAACCACAGATAAGGGTTTGGGGCTGCTCGGGATGAGAACATAACAAGAGTCAGGCCCACTCTCATGCTCCCTCCATGTTATGAGCACCATTACTGTCTTACTTACTGTCACCAACCCTGCAGAAGCAATTTCAGGCACTGGAGTTGATCCTACAGAAATCACCTAACATATATAGGTGTTTGCATTTGTTGAGAAAAAAAAAATCAATTATAAGCCATGTCTGAAACTATTACACTTCTTCTAAGGTAAAGTTACCACTTAGGGCATTGACTCCAATAAACTGTGGATAACCATTTAAAAAAATTAAGAAGCTGTCTCAGCTTTCTCAGGTTTGTTTAGTTTTCATGAACAGTGTTTCCCATGGATTTTGAAGAAAACATTGTTTACCATTTCTCATGAAATGGATGTGAGTTTTAAAGGTTCATTGTGGTTTACTTTTCATTTTGATAGGTTTGGGAGCAATTGAGTTTTGAGAGGATATACATTCATCTATAAGGTAATATCAGACTGTTATAATAATTTCGTGAGAAGTGAAGATGAAATGTAATGTTTTATACAATTTTGTGTACAGGAGAGCGCACGAGTGTCTGTCTTTGTTGTCTCCCTCATTGCAGCATTATGGTTTTAAACTTGTGCTTGAATGAGCTTGATTAAACGGTTTACGACACAACTACAAGCGATGCATGAATGAATATACATTGATAAAACTTTACGTAAGTCACATAGCGATATGCTTTCATTTTCACACAATGTCTTTATTAGGAATGTCTAGGAGCACGACAGAGGTCATCTAAGGCAACGATTACCGCGCTTTGCTGAGTGTCCCATCTCCTACCGAATAGACACAGACTTGCATGAAACAATGCGAGTGTTGATCGTTTTAAAGTTTGCTCATCTTTCTGATAGATAAATATAAAACTCACCGAGAGATGTGGGAGACGACTGCATAATGCAGCAAGGGTGGCATTTATTTAAAAACGAAACAAAAAGCCGGTTGGTACACTTTTAGTTTCGCTTTTGCGCATCTACTCTAAGGTTTACGGTACGATCACGCAGACAGATGTGGGGAAGCCCACTTCTCTGGGATACAAAGAAAAAGATTACATACGGTTGAGAATTCGAGCG
This sequence comes from Thalassoma bifasciatum, assembly GCA_008086565.1. Taxonomy (NCBI): domain Eukaryota; kingdom Metazoa; phylum Chordata; class Actinopteri; order Labriformes; family Labridae; genus Thalassoma; species Thalassoma bifasciatum. The sequence goes on along the minus strand of RPOG01001089.1, from coordinate 38,213 downwards.
TTTCTTTTATATGTGTAAGTTACTTTAAAGCTCATCAGTGAACTTTGGGATATTTATCGCAGCAAAGAAGTAGAGCCTCACATAAATTCAACTCCAAGTTCCACAGTAAACCTTCTGTTTTAAGAAGGCAACGAAAATGACAACACGTGTGATCTTGTGTGGCTTAGATGAAAGCGAGTTACAGCATTTACGGTGAGTGTGTCATGTGATTTGGTAACCTATGACTTTGCAAAAGGAATAGATAAATAAAGATTTAAGCATTTACATAAATGAATTAAAAGAAGAATACTCCTCAATAGTCGTATGGGTTGCACAATCAATAATAATCTGGGACATCCTTGAAAACGAGATGCTGCATCTCAAGTGGCTATCCTAAATAAACTGAAATTGAATTGGAACAGAAATACAATGCCAAAATATCCTTCAAATTGTTCAAAACAGTTAACTTTGATCTAGTAACTGTTTGATAAATATTTCAGTAGAAATGGTCCAGTCTAGTGGAATAACAGGTAGCATTTAACAGTGAGAATCATTTTAAGTCAAAGTTGTCCAAGTTCTGCACTTTACACTGCATCCAAAACATCTCAGATTATCAGATAGAGTACATTAAGGTCATATTAAGGTTTCCAAATGCAGATGCTGCTGACAGAATGTGTTGCTTCTCATTAGACCTTAAGCAAGAGGAATCTGTCAATTTTTGACCACTTAATGCAAAAAAACAAAAAACAAACAAACAAACCCTACCATGAAACCAGGGCACTGTTGTAAAATCAGTATTAAATCTCACAAAGGTTTTGCTGATTTAACAGAACCCCTATTGTAATATGTAAACAGTTACACCAGTACACCCATTTTAGCAGCAGAAGTACCACAGAGTATAGTGATTTGTCAAGCTGTGCATAAGGCACCATATACATCAGTTTTTGCCTTAAAAAACAAACTTTGTTGAATTTTAAACAACTGGGAGAATAGAAGACAGATATTGAGAAGACAGATGTTTTTAGTGGAAAAACAGTCGCTATACTAGGATATAGTCATTAAATGTTGATGACTACTTTTGCAGACATAATTTAAAGACCATCAAAAACAAAACATGAAGTTGTGTCAAGTTATCAGAAACTACATCTAGACTGCAAACCGCACGAAATATGTCACGTTATTGATAATTTTGTACTTTTGAATTGCTTAGAAGTGTGGTTAATTGCTTATACTCTAGTTTTACTGTGAACACACTTCTGTGCAGAGCAATCGTGTTGTTGAAGTTGGATACATAAATCAGATATAGTAACTAGCAGTCACAGACATCACTGGTGCATCAGTGGACCAGAATGAAGAGTGACCCTGTTCACTTAGCCGTTAAGATGAGGGTCACCCGTTAGTGTGGCCACTCTTTGCCCCAAAAAGACTGGATGCTCCTTAACATTTGTGATCATCTCAGACTTCAGTTGTACTGAGGTCCACTGGGGTGTATTGTTTCTAAGATCTGATTACAGAAAAATCTGCAGAAGGGTCTTCCAATTGTGAAATTGAATTATGCCACTTTGCCCCATAACCTCTAAAAGAATTAGAAGTTCGGCAATGTTCAGAGGCAATGACTTGTAGGTGTACTTAAGAGAATCAGACAGAGATGCTCTCTCAGTATACTCAACTCCTCTCTACCCCCAGTGGGCTGCAGTTGTCTTTATACCCATCTTTTGGACGCAAATAGCTTACACCATGATTGGTCAAAAAAAATTCCACACTATTCAGCTCAATTAGGTAAGTAAAAAGCTGACTGGCTTTTTACAGAAGCTCAAACAACTGTCTCCTAAGTAAAAGCTAGAGCCCGCCCCCCGGCCACCACGACAGCGCACCACCTGACCTCCGACCTCCCAGCCTCTCTCTTTCGTCTCAGAACTCCAGCACATATCTCATTACATTGAGCTGGCGTAATTAGATAGATGTGTTACAACAAATGTTAAAAGAGTTTCAAGAAAACAAGAAATATAACATGTCATCACATGTTTATTATAATAATGATGGATTCATGGACACCTAATGTTGGCTGACTGACAAATATTCAGAGAATATCCATTCATTTTTTTTCATCCATTAAGAAGTGATTAATCAAATGAGTTCGAAAGCTTAAACCAATTTGGTCAACAGATTTATGCAAATAATTACTTTTGTTGAGCTCTTGCTTAAAGTGAGGTGCATCTTATTTGGTGCAATACAAAAAAAAGAAAAAAAATCACATCTGAATGTATGCCAGACTAATAGAAACTGTAATCCATTTCCACTCAGCGATACCTTAATAGTACAGTTTTAGCATCAGACCAAATTGGGTAAGCACCAGAATGGGGAGGGTTTTGCTTCGAGCCATTAACCTGATGTACTCTTACTAGAACTCTATGGGTAGGCCCCTCCCTCCCCAGCTCATCTCAGCTCATGTCAGATTAAAATTGACGATAAATATCTTTTATGCAAAAGATGTTTTGCAGATCTCACTACTGCCATGTAACCAAGAGTGCAAAACTTATACTTGTAATTTAAGAAAATTAATCATCATCTAAAGACAAAAAAGTGTTCAGATCTTTCCAGAGGGAATGATGTATTATCACTGCTCCACCTCATTATTTGTTTTTCTCTCTTTGGGAAATCTTTGTTGTTTGTAAATGAATGAGTGTACTGTATGTTCAAAACTGTTTCAAGTACACAAATTGCACGTATGTTTTCTATGCACATTGAGGGGGCATTTGTTATATCACAGAGAAAGTATCAGCATGGGAAATTTCACATCAAACCTTTCAGTCGGGGGATGCAAAGATGTTTATGGCTTCCATCAAACTATTTTATGATCAATTCACTGACAATCAGCCTATCTAGGACCTACACTCTCCCACTTTCTCCTTCACACAACTCAGATTACATGATGGAGTATGACAGGGGGCCCCAAACAAATGTGTCTTACTAGACTAAGCATGTGTGTCTTACCATGTGTTTCACATTGCACCTCAAGTGAGAGGACAACTGTCTTAAGTCTGACCACTAAATCACACCCCCTCTACAACCACAGATAGCAGCATGTTAAATTTTGTTTTCCAGCCAGTTGGAACCATGGCACAATAGCATAACAAGCATTTTATTATATCAAAATTGACTTCATTCAATTAGATTTATGCTTTCTTGGTCATTAAAATGATTGCACACAAAGGCATGTCTTTAATGAAGCTCTGGATTGTTGCCATATGTGCCCACAATGCTCCTGCTCATTCTGATGTACATACATGTGTGAATGTATTTCTGTTTTTTAACATCACACACTTTCCCATTGTCTTCAAAAGTAAGAGTTCAAGTCTTAACACCTGAATATAAAAAATAACTGTCAGCAGTTTCAAAGCTTTAAGACTTTTCGAGTTTTTGATAATCTAACACAAATTAAGTAAAAAGAAAATAAACCTAAAGTTTTCTTTCAGCCTCTATTAAGCTTTCAGTTTTAGAAGGTAAAAAGGGAACTTAAAGGATTTCATTAGGCAATACAAAAGCAAATGAAGAATCTTAAAGCTATTTTATACCTTTGATGTAAGTTATGATATCGCAGCTTCAAAAAAAATATTGTGATTAATTATTTTATTAAGTTTGATATTGTTTCTTTATTTTATATTAAAATAAATAAGCACATTTTGTGTATTGAGTAACAATCTCATGAACTTCAGATCCACTAATGCATGTTAAATAGCTAAAACTCTTCAAGACGCTGCTGTTGGTCCAGCCATATTTGGCAGACGGCTTTCTTTGAGTTCTGCTTTGTAAGCAAGCCAGGCTGTATATAAGGGGCTGGGGTAGAGCTTCAGAGTGTGTGGTACAAGACTAGTGAACTGTCAGCTTGAGGTGAGGTTGCCCTCTACCATTTGCTACACCACTGAAATATATTCTTCAATTGACAAAACAGTTTGCAAACAATTAGTGACAAGTTAAGTTTAATGCAAATACATACAAATACTCAATTTACACAGAATTTTAAAAAAACTCAGAATAAGTATGAACTTCTACTCGCAACTTTATAATATAAAGAAACACAAAATTTCTCCATGTTTTCTGTGCCCTTTTAATTCTTTTCTGTTCTTTTTCAGGATTGTGAAGCAACATTCTTTTCACATAAGGGGGGAAAGGTAAGTTTTTTGCATTTCTGACTTTTTGTCTGTTTGCCTTATATGATTTCAGAGTCTTTAATGTAGATTTTATGAAAGCAGTAGTGGTTAGAGAATGTTAAATCATTTTGTGGAACAGTGCTACAGCAGTTAGCACTGTTAGCTGTTAGCTGAAGGCCATGCAGGGAACCAGTCTTGCTGAAAGCAGAATCAAGATCTCCATCTGCCTGCGAAGTTTTTTGTTGCTCTAGTTTCCCTCACTGCAGGTTAGTTAGATACTCTAATTTGCACATAGTGTCAATCTAAGTGTCAAATGTCCAGTTTTACACTTCAAATATGTATGCTAGTTGTAAGCAGCATCTTGCACTTTGCCTGCTGGGACAAAATCCAGGAACCTCTGCAACAGGTTGATGATTGAATGATTTACATTGAGCAGGACATAATTATATTGGTCAGTTTTAGAACATTACAGTTTATCAGCATACAGCCGTACTAATGAAACAAAAATGTTCACCCTAGGTTTTGTTGACTACTTGATACATCAAAACCGACTGTTGTCTGTTACTTAATTCAGTTTAACAGTTTCATTAGGGGAGACGGGGGTGAGTTGTGCAAGTTTTCATTTCAAGTGTTTTGAAAGCGAGGGAATGGTAGTGATGCCTTCAACTAAAATATGTTTGCATAGTTTAGGATGAGGGGCATCCCAGGGAACAGTCACTTTGGATCATAAAAAAACTGTTTGAGAAATATAGCCAGAGAAATTAAATTGGTCATGTGGCACAAGTTGCCCCCAGATGCAGGTTAAGTTTTGAAGTTGTGCATTAGGAGCGATCATACTGGGGTATTGTGCCATTGATTAGTATAGTAAGTAAGACAGATTTAATACCAATTTAATCCAACAAACAGTGATGCCTGATAAACACAAGATAAATTCAACAAAAAATTGGTTACTTAATGTTAATCTTAAGTTTTTACAACATCAAAGCCCACTTTTCCATAACAAGGCCTGTAGCTCCACATGAGCACATGTTCAGAACAAATTAGATTTAATTTTCAAAACGAGGCCAAAAATCAATTTTATCTTCTTCTCCAAGATATATTTAACAAGAGCAAAAGGAAATTCAAAATAGGCACCCAACTGAGTGCAATTAATTTAAGAAATCCCGGCCTGCTATCTAATATTCCACCTTTCAATACTGCAGGAGAGTATGAACTTATGGCCCCTTCCGGCTGTACCACCAAGTTTTGTGGTGTGTAGTGTGGGTAGTTTCTTGGGTACATCATCTCTGTGCAGTGGCATGCACAGACTTTTGAAGGACAGAGGCAAAAAGCAAAAAAAAAGACTTGTGCAGTGCCCTTTTTTGCCCCTAAAGAAAGTAGTTTATAATGTTTTAACCATCAAGGGTAGCAGTTAAGTATTTCTGTCACCCAAGAGGGCAGTTGTGTGCATTTTGCCAACCAGAAAGAACTTTTGCATGTCCTCCCTTTTGGCTCTATAGACCTCACTTTGGCACATTTTGGTCCCCAAGTGGGCCCTTTAGCTGGTTTTTCAGCCTCCCAGTTAGGAAAAAAGCATGGTCAAGCTGTTTAAAGCAAATATCATGCCTATACTCATTTTTTAGCTCACTGTAGCACAAAATCAAATGAGAACTGTTGTCAGTCTTGTTGATAATAGTTCCAACAAAGCAATAAGATAACCTTGATCGTAAAAAAAATATTTTGGAAGGCAAAACAAATCAAGTCTTTGGACTTGAATGTTTTCCTGTTCCATGATAAGTGAAATGAATGCCTCTTCAAAGATGTGTGATCACATGCCCAAGTTTTTCAATAGTTTTCTTGATTATAAGGATGGATTCACTTCCCCCATGGCACAAATAACCCCACTCGCCTCTACTTATTTTTTAACATGACCTTTTTGGTAACTTGACTGCCTGGCTGGTGCAAGACTGAGATTTGTTTTGTCTCCTCTTAAATTTCTTTTACAGAAGTAAACCGCCACCATGAGTACAGACGCGGAGATGGCCATTTATGGCAAAGCTGCCATTTACCTCCGTAAGCCAGAGAAGGAGAGAATTGAGGCTCAAACTGCACCCTTTGATGCCAAGAGTGCCTGCTATGTGGCTGATACCAAAGAGCTCTACTTGAAGGCAAAAATCATCAAGAAGGATGCTGGCAAAGTCACTGTCAAAGTCTTGGAAAATGATGAGGTTGGTATCGTTAAGTCAGTCAAATTCAGTTAATAAATTCAGTTCATGTAAGCTGTTAAGTTCTCATGTGGCAATTTTCCTGTTCCAGGAGAGGACAGTCAAAGAAGATGAAGTTTGTCCTATGAATCCTCCCAAGTTCGACAAAATTGAGGACATGGCCATGATGACCCACCTCAATGAAGCCTCTGTGCTTTATAACCTCAAAGAGCGTTATGCAGCATGGATGATCTACGTAAGAAAATGAGATTTATGATTAATAAGAATGTTTTATGACTGAATTCCATTGTAAAATACATTGAGGTTAATTGATCTTTGTGACGTCTTTCAGACCTACTCTGGCTTGTTCTGTGCCACTGTAAACCCCTACAAGTGGCTCCCAGTGTATGACGCTGAAGTTGTCAGTGCCTACAGAGGCAAGAAGCGTATGGAGGCTCCACCCCATATCTTCTCCGTCTCTGACAACGCTTTTCAGTTCATGCTTACTGGTAAGACATAACTCTTGTGAGAAAATGTATAATTTTATCAATTAAGGCTCTTGCTGTAAGTAAATTTTGTGTATTGTCCACAGATAGGGAGAACCAGTCTGTCTTGATCACGTAAGTTCAATATTTGTTTAACTTTTATTTCTGTCTTGACAAAAAAAGTGTACAAGTCCTTACAAGTCTCTCTCTATACCTAGTGGAGAATCTGGTGCTGGAAAGACTGTGAACACCAAGCGTGTCATCCAGTACTTTGCAACCATCTCAGTTGGTGGAGAGAAGAAGAAGGAATCAAAGATGGGTGTATGTACATCTATAAGGATAGCAATTAAATGTGCCTTCTTATGTTAAAATCAGAAGAAGAAAAAAAGAACATGTCTCATATCAGTTCTGAATCTTCATTATAGGGTTCACTTGAGGACCAGATTATTGCAGCCAATCCTCTGCTGGAGGCCTATGGTAATGCCAAAACTGTGAGGAATGACAACTCATCACGCTTTGTAAGTATGGAGGGATCTTGCAAATTACAGGGCTTGTGTGAAACATGTTCATGACTTTCGGACATTGTCTCTTTTTCTCAAACAGGGTAAATTCATCAGAATTCATTTCGGCACAACTGGCAAACTGGCTAGTGCTGATATTGAGACATGTAAGTAACAGCTCTCCAAAACCTACACAAAACAAAAATTAAAATATGACCAGAACATGACTTATTTGTTTAATGTTTGTAGATCTGCTGGAGAAGTCTAGAGTGACATACCAGCTTCCTGATGAGAGAGGCTACCACATCTTCTTCCAGATGTTTACCAACCACAAACCTGAGCTGATTGGTAAACACTAAGATAAACACAAATAACTCTATATTTATCCCAGTCTAATATGAAACAGCGTCTTGAGGTTTTCACAATTTTTGTTTCCCAGAAATGGCACTCATCACAACCAACCCCTACGACTTCCCCATGTGCAGTATGGGTCAGATCACTGTGGCTAGCATTGATGACAAAGTTGAGCTGGAAGCCACTGATGTGAGGGGCCATCACAACAAATTTTTCAGAATTGAAATGTCCTCTCTATCAATTCTCTTAAGTAATTAAAACTTGGTTTGGGTACTTCTTTCAAACATAGAATGCCATTGATATCCTGGGTTTCAATAATGAGGAGAAGATGTGCATCTACAAGCTGACTGGTGCTGTGCTCCACCATGGTAACATGAAGTTCAAGCAGAAGCAGCGTGAGGAGCAGGCCGAGCCTGATGGCACAGAAGGTGAGTTTTTATTTCCAAAAATACAGCTTAGTTGTGAGTTTCTTTACCAGGCTTTCTTGTCTTCCATCATAGATGTCATTCAGTGTCACTAGTTGCATGTATAAATCATAATCTGGTTCCTCTTGTCAGATGCTGACAAAGTTGCCTATTTGCTGGGTCTCAACTCTGCCGATATGCTTAAGGCTCTGTGCTATCCCAGAGTGAAGGTCGGAAATGAGTTTGTCACCAAGGGACAGACTGTACCTCAGGTAAACTTGGATTTAATTACCTCACGGTTCGAAATTAGGATAAATTCTCTCTCCTGAAGTATTATGGTACTTTTCTCTAAGATTAGATATAACAGTACTAATGATGGGTTAAAGCTATGAAACATGAAATGTATAATTTTGTAAGTGCTGTCAGGTGTGTAGTTTTTTATTTCAAAATAGATGCAAAGTATTTTTAAAATCTGTGGCGTTTCACATGAAATGTAGGACTGTCTCGAATAAAACACTTCTCCATTTTTTCAGGTGAATAATGCAGTGACTGCTCTGGCCAAGTCTATTTACGAGAGGATGTTCTTGTGGATGGTCATCCGTATTAACCAGATGTTGGACACCAAACAGCCAAGGCAATTCTTCATCGGTGTGCTGGATATTGCTGGCTTTGAAATCTTTGATGTAAGCTTGAGGTTTGGTTGTGTTTGTTATTGCTATTATTATTGTTTTGTTATGTGCTTTTTAAATGGACTTCTGGGTCTGGCAATAAAGGTAATGATGATGATGATGAATGTAGATATAATTTTATTTTGCTTGTGGCTTTCCTTGCCACAAATAATTCACCTTGCTCTGTAATATTTCATCTGGTTGCTGCTATAGTTCAACACCCTGGAGCAGCTGTGCATCAACTTCACCAATGAGAAACTGCAACAGTTCTTCAACCACACCATGTTTGTTCTGGAGCAAGAGGAGTACAAGAAAGAGGGCATTGTTTGGGAGTTCATTGACTTTGGTATGGACTTGGCTGCCTGCATTGAGCTGATTGAGAAGGTAATGCTTATATATGAGAAATCTATGTTGTCTTGGGGAAACTCTTTTTTTCATTTGAAAATACTGACAATCATAATCCAAACATTTTCCAGCCCATGGGCATCTTCTCCATCCTTGAAGAGGAGTGCATGTTCCCCAAGGCCACAGACACATCCTTCAAGAACAAGCTGTATGACCAGCATCTTGGCAAGAACAAGGCATTTGAGAAGCCCAAGCCTGCAAAGGGCAAGGTTGAGGCCCACTTCTCTCTGGTTCACTACGCTGGTACCGTGGACTACAACATCGCTGGCTGGCTGGACAAGAACAAGGATCCACTGAATGAGTCTGTGCTTCAGCTGTACCAGAAGTCCTCCGTCAAGCTGATGGCTACGCTCTACCCACCCGTTGTTGAGGGTATGATATTAACACAGTGATTATATCTAAACATATATCTCTAAGGTCATAGATCAGGTATTTTGATAAAAAATTGAAGTATATGTTAATGTTTTATGAAAACTTGATGAAGATTTTGTCCTTTCTATCAACAGAGACTGGTGGTGGCAAGAAGGGAGGCAAGAAGAAGGGTGGTTCCATGCAGACTGTGTCCTCACAGTTTAGGGTAAGGTTTTACATGACACATTTGGATAATGCGTTACATCCCAAGTAACATATAATCTTTCAGTTGCTTTCTCTTATGACAAGTGTTAACATTCTTGATCCACAGGAGAACTTGGGCAAACTGATGACCAACTTGAGGAGCACCCACCCTCACTTTGTGCGTTGCCTGATTCCCAATGAGTCCAAGACTCCAGGTACATGGAAATCCCAATCTAATCTGTTCTCTGAGAATAGTTCTGTTTGTGCTTTTTACTTTGTGTTCATCATTTAATAGAAATGAATCACAAATACATATGACTTTCACAGGTCTGATGGAGAACTTCCTGGTCATCCACCAGCTCAGGTGTAACGGTGTGCTGGAGGGTATCAGAATCTGCAGGAAGGGTTTCCCCAGCAGAATCCTCTATGCTGACTTCAAGCAGAGGTATCATTGAATATCTTACAAAAAAGTTAATTGCAAGGGACATGCAAACAAAGCTCAAGCTGATAATGAACTCCCTTTTTAATACAGATACAAGGTGCTGAACGCTGGTGTCATCCCTGAAGGCCAGTTTATTGATAACAAGAAGGCTTCAGAGAAGCTGCTTGGATCAATTGATGTGAATCATGATGAGTACAGATTCGGACACACCAAGGTAAGCCAATATCGTACACTGTGAGACTCTATTGGAGAGGTTGATTTGTTGTTTTGTACCGGATTGTTTCTTGCTTAAATATTGAATAATATTATAAAATAATTATTTACTTATATAGTACTCCTCAGTGCAAGTAACAAAGTGCTTTACAGTCAACGGTCAAAAAAAGTAAAAATGAAACGGGAAACCATGAATAAGAGAAGTTGTCAATGCACGAAAATAGATCTACAAGTATAAAGTACAAAGCACAAAGGCAAATCCATACACTGGATAAGAAATAAGATAAAATCACAAAATAAAAGCTGTTCTTTAATAATAGGCAATCAATAACGAGAAAAAATAGGGGAGTGATAATGCAAATCTAATGTTCTCTGGAAGGGAGTTTTTACAGAGAAAGCTCCATTGCCGTTGGTAACACAGTAGTGTGCCATGTGTAAAATTATGCCAAAATCTCAAAAGCTACATTGGGGGAACAATGTGATAGTGATGTAATCCAAGAGAAGTGAGACAATGGATGAGTTACCTGAAACAATTTTCTTAAACCCGTGGACAATGAAGGGTGGGGAGATTATTGTTTTCAGTCTGCTTGTAATATTTAACATCATTAATTCACCGAGTTTGTCTGACATACCCGTTGAATTTTCTGTATAGGTGTTCTTCAAGGCTGGTCTTCTGGGTACCCTTGAGGAGATGAGAGATGAAAAATTGGCATCTCTGGTGACAATGACTCAGGCTCTCTGCCGTGCTTACCTCATGAGAAAGGAGTTTGTGAAGATGATGGAGAGGAGGCATGTAGAAAACAGAGTGTATTAAATAAAATTAGAAAAAAAGGAATAAATACAGTGTCAATAACAGCTGTTTCTTGTCAACAGAGAGGCCATCTATACCATCCAGTACAATGTCCGCTCATTCATGAATGTCAAACACTGGCCATGGATGAAGGTGTACTACAAGATCAAGCCTCTGCTTCAGAGTGCTGAAACTGAGAAGGAGCTGCAGCAGATGAAGGAGAACTATGAGAAGATGACCTCAGACCTGGCAGCTGCCCTGGCCAAGAAGAAGGAACTGGAAGAGAAGATGGTTTCCCTGCTGCAGGAGAAGAATGATCTGCAGTTGCAAGTTGCATCCGTAAGTATATGTTTATGTTTTGTCTGTTTCTGTCAGCATGATGTGAATCTAATAATATATTTTTTCTAACGAAAAACAGGAATCAGAGAATCTGTCAGATGCAGAGGAGAGATGTGAGGGACTTATTAAGAGCAAGATTCAGCTCGAGGCCAAACTCAAAGAGACAACTGAGAGGCTGGAGGATGAAGAGGAAATCAATGCTGAGCTCACTGCCAAGAAGAGGAAGCTGGAGGATGAATGCTCCGAGCTCAAGAAGGATATTGATGACCTGGAACTTACCTTGGCCAAAGTGGAGAAAGAGAAACATGCCACTGAGAACAAGGTTTGAGAATAGTGAGATATTTTGCACATCAAGTCAAATATGAATCTCACCTCATAATAACAGAACTTTGCTTGTATATACAGGTGAAGAACCTGACTGAAGAGATGGCCTCTCAAGATGAGAGCATTGCCAAACTGACCAAGGAAAAGAAAGCCCTTCAGGAGGCTCACCAGCAGACCCTTGATGATCTGCAGGCTGAGGAAGACAAGGTCAACACCCTGACCAAGTCCAAGACCAAGCTTGAGCAGCAAGTGGATGATGTAAGTTTCAAGAGTCACTCAGCTTCCCCAACTGATGTGAGTCATGAGCCTGATCTGTAAAAACTTGTATCATTCTTCAGCTTGAGGGTTCTCTGGAGCAAGAGAAGAAGCTCCGCATGGACCTTGAGAGAGCCAAGAGAAAGCTTGAGGGTGACCTGAAACTGGCTCAGGAATCCATCTACCTAGAACTCTTACTGTTCGTCGTCAGACTCCTCTTTGACTTTTTCATTGTAGTAAAAGTCAAAATAGTCTTTTCAACATTCAAGATTAAAGCCAACAACACACACGCCCTCACAATGTAAGAAGTAGAGAATAGAGGTGTCCTTCCTGAAACTCTAGTCGGTCGAGGAGTCGTTCTAACTTCTACTCGTCAGTTACCCACGAGTTGAAGTTTTCTTCTAGTTCCTCGAAGTCCACTATATTACACATATTATCTTTCGTTAACAGTGTTTTATCGAGGTTAGTTTAATTTTTTGACAGCCAAAATGCCTTCATTTCACAGGCCCGTGTTGAGGAACTGGAGGAGGAGATTGAGGCTGAGCGTGCTGCCCGTGCCAAGGTTGAGAAGCAGAGAGCTGACCTCTCCAGGGAACTTGAGGAGATCAGTGAGAGGCTGGAGGAGGCTGGTGGTGCCACTGCTGCTCAGATTGAGATGAACAAGAAGCGCGAAGCTGAGTTCCAGAAGCTTCGTCGTGATCTTGAGGAGTCCACTCTGCAGCATGAAGCCACAGCAGCCGCTCTTCGCAAGAAACAGGCCGACAGCGTTGCTGAGCTGGGAGAGCAGATCGACAACCTCCAGCGTGTCAAGCAGAAGCTTGAGAAGGAAAAGAGTGAATACAAGATGGAGATTGATGACCTCTCCAGCAACATGGAGGCTGTAGCTAAAGCAAAGGTACAAAACTCATATGGTACAATTTCAATGCCAAAGTTAAAGCAGTAAATAAGGTCATAAGCATTTGAAACATGAATGTGATCACTGATTCAATCTTTTCTGTAATCAGGGAAATCTTGAGAAGATGTGCCGTACCCTTGAGGACCAACTTAGCGAACTGAAGACCAAGAATGATGAAAATGTCCGTCAAATCAATGACCTGGGTGCACAGAAAGCACGTCTCTCCACAGAAAATGGTATCTACAAGTACTAATTAAAAAGATCAACTGTTGTTGAATTGTTGTACAAGTGTGGAAGAACCTGATGTTTCACCACTTCTTTCTAACAAGGTGAGTTTGGGCGTCAAATTGAAGAGAAAGAAGCTCTCGTCTCCCAGCTGACCAGAGGCAAACAGGCCTACACTCAGCAGATTGAGGAGCTGAAGAGGCAGATTGAGGAGGAGGTTAAGGTAAGAAAACTTTGACTTTATACTGATACCTTTCACAGTGTATTTTTTCAGCACTTTTCTTCAAGCCAAATCCTATTTCTTACTCCAGGCAAAGAATGCTCTTGCCCACGGACTCCAATCAGCCCGTCATGACTGTGATCTGCTGAGAGAGCAGTTTGAGGAGGAGCAGGAAGCAAAGGCTGAGCTGCAGCGTGGAATGTCCAAGGCCAACAGTGAGGTGTCTCAGTGGAGATCCAAATATGAAACTGATGCTATCCAGCGCACTGAGGAGCTTGAGGAAGCCAAGTATGTTCATGTTCATTACAACAATTGAATATAAATATATGTTTATATATTTTTTAAAACATTTTGAGTGATTAAGTTCAAGGTTTTCATTGAGACCATCCTCTCTGTTTTCACACAGGAAAAAGCTTGCCCAGCGCCTTCAGGAGGCTGAGGAACAGATTGAGGCTGTCAATTCCAAGTGTGCCTCTCTGGAGAAAACCAAACAGAGGCTCCAGAGTGAGGTGGAGGACCTCATGATTGATGTTGAGAGAGCTAATAGCCTGGCTGCTAACCTGGACAAGAAGCAGAGGAACTTTGACAAGGTAATGTTAATCACTGAATTCTACAAACCCTGATGACTTTCAACCTTGTCCTGACCAGTGACTAAGAAAATCTATTGCAATTTAGGTGTTGGCTGAGTGGAAGCAGAAGTATGAGGAGGGTCAGGCAGAGCTTGAGGGAGCCCAGAAAGAGGCTCGTTCTCTCAGCACTGAGCTGTTTAAGATGAAGAACTCCTATGAGGAGGCTCTGGATCAGCTNTGAGATGAACAAGAAGCGTGAAGCTGAGTTCCAGAAGCTTCGTCGTGATCTTGAGGAGTCCACTCTGCAGCATGAAGCCACAGCAGCCGCTCTTCGCAAGAAACAGGCCGACAGCGTTGCTGAGCTGGGAGAGCAGATCGACAACCTCCAGCGTGTCAAGCAGAAGCTTGAGAAGGAAAAGAGTGAATACAAGATGGAGATTGATGACCTCTCCAGCAACATGGAGGCTGTAGCTAAAGCAAAGGTACAAAATATATTTGGTACAATTTCTTGCGGTTTCAATTTCGTCATTTGTTCCAGTATTTATAAACTTTATACTTACACTAGTGACTAAGTTAGAAAAGACATTAGTCCCTTTAGAACTCTTCTACACGGCATGGGAACTCCTGGTTGAATCGCTTGACTTCTGGTTCTTACTACTTTTACAGGCAGTTTAGTTACTGGACCCACGTGTCTTTCGTGCAGAGGAGACAGAAAATGGTATCTACAAGTACCAATTAAAAAGATCAACTGTTGTTGAACTGTTGTACAAGTGTGGCAGAACTTGATGTTTCACCACTTCTTCTTCTTCTAACAAGGTGAGTTTGGGCGTCAAATTGAAGAGAAAGAAGCTCTCGTCTCCCAGCTGACCAGAGGCAAACAGGCCTACACTCAGCAGATTGAGGAGCTGAAGAGGCAGATTGAAGAGGAGGTTAAGGTAAGAAAACTTTGACTTTGCACTGATACCTATCACAGTGTATTTTTTCAGCACTGATTTTCACAACAAATCCTATTTCTTACCCCAGGCAAAGAATGCTCTTGCCCACGGACTCCAATCAGCCCGCCATGACTGTGATCTGCTGAGAGAGCAGTTTGAGGAGGAGCAGGAAGCAAAGGCTGAGCTGCAGCGTGGAATGTCCAAGGCCAACAGTGAGGTGGCTCAGTGGAGATCCAAATATGAAACTGATGCTATCCAGCGTACTGAGGAGCTTGAGGAAGCCAAGTATGTTCATGTTCATTACAACAATTGAATATAAATATATATCTTTATATATTTTTTAAAACATTTTGAGTTATTAAGTTCAAGGTTTTCACTGAGACCATCCTCTCTGTTTTCACACAGGAAAAAGCTTGCCCAGCGCCTTCAGGAGGCTGAGGAACAGATTGAGGCTGTCAATTCCAAGTGTGCCTCTCTGGAGAAAACCAAACAGAGGCTCCAGAGTGAGGTGGAGGACCTCATGATTGATGTTGAGAGAGCTAATGGCCNTCTACAAACCCTGATGACTTTCAACCTTGTCCTGACCAGTGACTAAGAAAATCTATTGCAATTTAGGTGTTGGCTGAGTGGAAGCAGAAGTATGAGGAGGGTCAGGCAGAGCTTGAGGGAGCCCAGAAGGAGGCTCGTTCTCTCAGCACTGAGCTGTTTAAGATGAAGAACTCCTATGAGGAGGCTCTGGATCAGCTTGAGACCATGAAGCGTGAAAACAAGAACCTGCAGCGTAAGTACTCCTTACACGCTGCAGACACTCTTTGCCTAAAGTGTATTTCTTTCTTGTTTCATTCTCCTCTTTTACATTTTGAAGCTTAAAAACACCAAAAACTTAAATTTCTCTACAGAGGAGATCTCAGATCTGACTGAACAGATTGGTGAGACTGGCAAGAGCATCCATGAGCTGGAGAAGGCCAAAAAGCAGGTGGAGACTGAGAAGTCTGAGATCCAGACAGCTCTTGAAGAGGCTGAGGTATGTTTTTGTGACATATTTGTGTCAGATTTTTATCAAAAAGTACAATGTTTGAGATCTCCCTCATCCCCTCTGTCATTAGGGAACTCTGGAGCATGAGGAGTCTAAGATCCTGCGTGTCCAGCTGGAGCTCAACCAGATCAAGGGTGAGGTGGACAGGAAGCTTGCAGAGAAAGATGAGGAGATGGAGCAGATCAAGAGGAACAGCCAGAGAGTGACTGACTCCATGCAGAGCACCCTGGACTCTGAGGTCAGGAGCAGGAATGATGCCCTGAGAATCAAGAAGAAGATGGAGGGAGACCTGAATGAGATGGAGATTCAACTGAGCCACGCCAATCGCCAGGCTGCTGAGTCCCAGAAACAGCTGAGAAATGTGCAGGCACAACTGAAGGTACTGTAGCAAATTGAGATTGTGCTGAAGTCATGATTAGTGGTTTCATTCAAGCAGTCATCATGTTTTTCATTTTGATATTTTTCCATAGGATGCACAACTGCACCTTGATGATGCTGTCAGAGCCCAGGAAGACCTCAAAGAACAAGCTGCTATGGTGGAGCGCAGGAACGGTCTCATGGTAGCAGAGATTGAGGAACTCAGAGCTGCTCTGGAACAGACCGAGAGAGGCCGCAAAGTTGCTGAGCAGGAGCTGGTGGATGCAAGCGAGCGTGTTGGACTTCTGCACTCACAGGTGACTTTTCCTTTACCTTTGCTTCTTTTTCTGCCGATTTTAATCACTATTTCAGGAAAATAACCACCACAATAAATTATCTGCGTCTAGAACACAAGCCTTCTGAACACCAAGAAGAAGCTTGAGTCTGACCTGGTCCAGATCCAGAGTGAAGTGGATGACACTGTTCAGGAAGCAAGGAACGCAGAGGATAAGGCCAAGAAGGCTATCACTGATGTACGTGTACTCTGATTTTTTCTCCATTTCAAGTCATGTTTCGTTGTCCTTTTGAGACAGTTCTCACCAATGATGAATTTCTTTCTTCTAGGCTGCTATGATGGCTGAGGAGCTGAAGAAGGAGCAGGATACTAGCTCTCACCTGGAGAGGATGAAGAAGAACCTTGAGGTTGCAGTGAAGGACCTGCAGCACCGCCTGGATGAGGCTGAGAACCTGGCCATGAAGGGTGGCAAGAAGCAGCTCCAGAAACTGGAGTCCAGGGTAAGAGGGTCATGTTGAGATAATTCTGACAAGGAAGTACAGACTTCAAAAATCCTCATATTTATGTACTCATCATGCTGCTGTGATCTGAAGGTGCGTGAGCTGGAGGCTGAGGTTGAAGGCGAGCAGAGACGTGGAGCTGATGCTGTTAAGGGTGTCCGCAAATATGAGAGGAGAGTGAAGGAGCTCACCTACCAGGTACAGTCTCAGCCAGTAATCCTTAAGATCAGTACAAAATAGCAACACTTTGGAGTTTTACAAATAAAAACCACATCTTTCTTTTTTAAATAACAGACTGAGGAGGACAAGAAGAATGTTACCAGGCTGCAGGATCTGGTTGACAAGCTGCAGCTCAAGGTGAAGGCCTACAAGAGGCAGGCTGAGGAAGCGGTAAGGACATACCTTTTTTTAAATTATTATTATTATTATTGTCCATGTTTGTTCAAAAATAACTTGGCAATGTTCATTTTATACAAAAACTTCAAAAACAACTAAAATAAGTAAATTTCTTGCATTTCAGGAGGAGCAGGCCAACGTTCATCTGTCCAAGTGCAGGAAGATTCAGCATGAGCTGGAGGAGGCTGAGGAGCGTGCTGACATTGCTGAGTCCCAGGTTAACAAACTGAGAGCTAAGAGCCGTGACTCTGGCAAGGTAAGCAACTAATTTATAACAAGCTTTATCTGTCAATGTCAACACAGAGTTTTCACAGTTTTATACTCACGAATCAAAGCATTTGGCTTGAATCAAAATACAAGTGCTGAAAATTATTGTCATCTGAAATTAAATTAAATCAAACTCACACCACTATTCATCTGTTTTACAGGGAAAAGAAGCAGCTGAGTAAAGCTCAACTAGTGTTTCACTTGTATATTCGTAAAATATGATATATTTCATGCTGAAACAATAAAGATAAATTTCTTGACTTTAAATTGCTGTCTGTAATAGTTTTATTTCTTTAATTCTGGTGAAAAATAGACAACAGAAAATGTGAATAATCTGGAGAAGACACAAAAAATGTGTGAAAAAATTATACAAAGACTCATCAAAGAGTGCTATCACCCCTTTACTATGGCCAGTCCAGTTGGAGGAAAATATGAAAATAAATAATATATTGAAAGTATTAAAATGCTTTAAAATAAATAAAATGATAGAAGCATACTTTAATGTCATGTGAAGGTTTTTCTAGCACCTTCTGTCTTTGTCCATGACAACTGATTCTCCAAGTTGGTGCAATCTGTCTGAATTCACCAGAAGGAGAGAAAAAGGAGAAAATGAATTTGAAAGTAATTTGAGTGGTGCTTTAGTTATTCTTCGCAAGCAGTTAATAGAATCGAGACAATATTGTTCAGACTTAAATCCCAGAATCAAAACTGTTACATTCACATTCTCATCTAATCACAAAGAAATCTTGTACTTACTCTCCAAAACACAAGATGCCATAGGTATAAAACGTAATTCTCCAACTTCAAAAAATTAGGACATTACCAAATCGTCATTATTTACAATGAAATTAGTACAAATATGGTCATACAAATCTAAGTTGTGTCAGCTTACCTGGCTTTATGTTTCTGCATTAGATAGTTCGGGAGCTAATCATAATTAAAATCTATCAGCCATTCATTACAGCTGCTCAAGCCATCCCACACAAAATAACACAAATTTTGGATGACTTCTTCTAATTTACTTTTAAAATATCTTGATGTGTTGAAGGGGTAATATGAATAAACGCTGAGTGCACTTCAAGTATCTGCGAATCTTTTACATTTGTAAATGTGAATCAGACTTAATACACGAACAAGGTTGTTAAAAAATTGTAGTGCAATATTTTGCAACAATTAAAGTGAAAACTGTGTGTTTTTCAAGCTGCATGTTTATCATGCTTGCCTCTGACATTTAGAACTGATATTGCTCCCAAATAGGAATGGTTGACATTCAAAGTGCTGTGATGTGCATGAGGCCAAATATGGACTTACGCTACATCTGCAGAGTCAGTTAGTGTTAATAGCTTGACATATGAGTGTAAATACCACAGGCATATCTCTTACAGCTTATTGCAAGTAGTGATTAAACATCTTTCATTATTTAATTCTTACTCGATGAGCATGCCTGCAGGATTAATTTAATGTTGCTCTACTCAGCTGCACTTGCTGTTTCTAGTATTTTCATATCAAACTAAGTGGATAATATGAGAGAATGTTTAGAATACACAAGTACTTTTACTTTAACTGTTTTGTTTAAATAAAAATAAAAAACAACAATCAAAGAAATACTTCAGTTTGCAGACAAACAAAATAAAAGTACATGTTAAAAATTAAGTATCAAACAAAGTACAGAATGTGCCTTTGCTGACCTGAAATACAAGATGCATGGCCTCGCAGCAAATGCCAAGCTCATCCAAGCATCAGCTGTCACCCTTAACCATGTAAGGTCTGTGTCCCTTATTTAACTTTTGCTTTGTAAGCAACACACACATTCAGCACAAGGACCACGAGCTAAAAGTGTGGCACAGGGCAGCATTTTTTAATCAAGTAATTATCTTGATATCACTTTATTTCAAACATCAGCTTCAATTGGTATTCTTTATCCAGCTTCATAATCATTATAAGCAACACACACATTCAGCACAAGAACCTCAAGGTAAAAGTGTGGCACAAGGCAGAATTTTTTAATCAAGTAATTATCTTGATATCACTTTATTTCAAACATCAGCTCAAATTGGTATTCATATCTTATTTTTGCTTTTTAAGCAGCACACACATTCAGCACAAGAACCAAAAGTTAAAAGTTGAGCACAGGGAAGCATTTTTTAATCAATCAACAATTTTGATATTACTTTATTTCAAACACCAGCACCAGTTGGTGTTCCTCATTTCACTTTGCCTTAAAAGCAACACACACCTTCAGCACAAGGAACACTCGATAAAAATGTTTTCAGGGGCAGCATTTTTTAATCACTTTATTATTTTGATATCACTTTATTTCAAACATCAGCTCCAGTTGGTATTCTTTATTTCACTTTACCTTGAAAGCAACACACACATTCAGCATAATAGCCACAAGATAAAATTGTTTCACAGGGCAGCATTTTGTTATCAACTTATTATTTTGATATCACTTTATCAAACATCAGCCCCAGTTGGTGTTCCTCATTTCACTCTGCCTTGAAAGCAACAACACTCACATCCAGTACAAGAACCACAAGCTAAAAATGTAGTTCAGGTTGGCATTTTGTTATCAATCAATTATTTTGAAATCGCTTTGTCAAACATTCGCTTCGATTGGTATTCCTCATCTCACATTTGACTTGTACACAACACACACCTTGCACATGAACTACAAGCTAAAAGTGTAGTTGAGGGAAGGATTTTGTCATCAATCAATTATTTTGGAATCACCTTATTTTAAACATCAGCTTAAAGCTCAATTAAAAGTTGTCCATTCTTTTTTGCATTATATTTGTGGTCACATATCAAAATGAACTCATCACTGTTGAAAAGATTTTAACCACTTGAACTGGGGATGACGCTGGAATTTACACACTTAAAAAAAACTCACTTTGAGCAGAGTCAGTCAACAGGTGCTAGAAATCTAGCAACCGGGGATGCTCTGAAATAGACGGAGGAGGTGACAAGTGATGAAGCAGCTGAAAATGCTTGTGAATCCGCTGGACCATATAACTCAATTATTTTTCATTATTATTGTTTATATTATTTATATTACACATAAACCAATAACTGTTTAATACTAAATAATAGTCCAAGATTTGCTCCTTGCATTCAAGAGCAAGTCTTAGCTGTTAAGGGACGTAAACAGCACAGCAAATGTATTCAAACCTTTCTGGAGATAAAGTAGAGCTGAAAGTTTCTGCTGATTAACTGGAGCACTGACTATGTAGAGCTAAGAAGTGGCTACAAGTTTTGAATACAACATTGAATACAAAATGAAGGCCAAACCTAGTTATTACTGGAACTACAAAGTCATAGTATATGAATTTTATAACACATAAAGCAAAAACAAGACACCAAGATCAATAATTCGCATCACGGAGGGAGAAAGGTTGATATAAAGAATCAACTGATGTCTGAAGTAGTTTCAAATGTGCAATAATCCCAACAAATCATGTTGCATAGTAATTGGTGGAGCCACAAAACTCAAACAAAGCTAGCAAAAGCTCTGTGGTTCACATCCAGTTCCATGAGACAGCTATTTATACCGCTCTATGGCAGATGCGTATCATCAGCTGTTAAGTCGACTCTATTTATCATACATTCAAAAAAAACCAAACAATTTAACAACACACTGATCTAACCCTGTTGGCTTATCATATGTTTTTTTCCATGTTTTTTTTTGTGTGTGTGTGTGTGGGGGGGGGGGGGGGGGGGGGGGGGGGGGGTGTCCAGAAAGGAAGTGAGCTTGCCTCAACTTATCACTGATATCAGGGTGTCTCCTTTTGCTTTCACAGGGTATACTATGCCCGTTATGCCCATGAGAACCCTGGGTCTGTAGTCCCACCCTTTGGCTATGGTATTGCTGCTGAAATCCAAATCTCTTTCATTATCTCAGGACAATACCAGTTGTTGTTGACTTGGATTCGTAGCAGCTGCGCTGGGTTTCAAAGGTGACCCTTAGCCACAGAAAACACAATTCTAAATATAACAAACATTCTAAGGTCCTCAATGCATCAAAGCTTTCTAGTATTGTTAACAGCTGTTCTGTTTCAGATTTTGGACTAAATGAAAAAGAGTGACTCTGACAGCATTATAATTTTTTTTCACAATTCAAAGGGTATAAAGATGATGATCATTTATTTACAGAAATGCTAATAGTCTAAGACAAAAAAGTACTTGGACTGCAACAATGACCTCTTAAAGAAAACATAGACTCGAATAGATAAAGTTGCCTCATGGAACAGTTATACAATCAAAGGAAGGGCCAAGCCCAAGCTGCTGCTTTATTTGTTTGGAGATTGTCAGAGCTTTACCAACAGTTTTGTATTGATTAAATCATTTTTATCAGTCTTATTCAGTTGAATAGGTATCACAACCCTTTCCATGTGTTCCTGTCCTTTACAAATTTAATACTGAACCTTGAATTAAATAGCTTGAAAGATGCAATCCATTTAGTATTGAAAATACTTATCTTGGTAAAAGAAGTCTCAAATATAGAATCATAAAAAACATTTGAAAAACACCAGCAACCCCTCTCAGAAACCTACATCAGTCCCCTGCTAAAACGGGACACACAAATTTTATTTGCAAGCAGCACCTGTTTGAATAGATGTCTGCTTTGAATGTTATCCACACCATATTTGGCATTGGTCCATATTTAGCTCTAGCTGTGTAAGCAGGACTGGTTCAATATAAAAGGGATCCAAGAAAACAGGGCTGTGTGTGGTAGAAGACCCTAGGAGACCCCTGCTTGTGGTAAGATAATCCTTTATCCAGTTTAGATCACTGCAAGATGCTCATTAATAAAGACACGATTGAGATCTGTACGGTCTAAGTCTCCTTAGTTAGACTGCTTAAACCATCTTAAAAACACTGAAAATCTGTATGTTTCCAACAGGATTGAGCAACAATAAGGACTTTTGACACAGAGAGGGTCAGGTATGAACATTTTTACCATCCATAATTTGTTAGTGCTTAAAGTAAAACATAGCACTGAGTTGCAAGGTTCTGTAAAAGTCTAAGTAGTGTTTGTATTGGCACTGCCAAGTATGTGAAAAACTAGTTTCATTATTAGGCTTGTTTGACTTCAATGAAGCAAAGTAATGGATTTGGAAAGTAAAAAAGCTCATGTGTACATAGTTATTTTGGTCTCTTGGTACATTGACCATGAAGCTGATGCTCCTTCTCATTATAATTTTTTCATATAGAAGTAAACCGCCACCATGAGTACAGACGCGGAGATGGCCGTTTATGGCAAAGCTGCCATTTACCTTCGTAAGCCAGAGAGGGAGAGAATTGAGGCTCAAAGTAAACCCTTTGATGCCAAAGCTGCCTGCTATGTGGCTGATACCAAAGAGCTCTACTTGAAGGCAACAATCACCAAGAAGGATGGTGGCAAAGTCACTGTCAAAGTCTTGGACACTCAGGAGGTTGGTATCTATAAGTCAGAGTCCTTTTCTTATCAATTGTTCAGTTCTCATGTGACGATTTTCCTGTTTCAGGAGAGGACAGTCAAAGAGGATGACGTTTCTCCAATGAACCCTCCTAAGTTTGACAAAATTGAGGACATGGCCATGATGACCCACCTCAATGAAGCCTCTGTGCTCTATAACCTCAAAGAACGTTATGCAGCATGGATGATCTACGTAAGAAAATGAGCCTTATAACAGAATGTAATTTTTTTATGACTAAATTCACTCGTAAAACTGACTGACAGATAGATCTTTCTGGCGTCTTTCAGACCTACTCTGGCTTGTTCTGTGCCACTGTAAACCCCTACAAGTGGCTCCCTGTGTATGACTCTGAAGTTGTCAGTGCCTACAGAGGCAAGAAGCGTATGGAGGCTCCACCCCATATCTTCTCCGTCTCTGACAACGCTTTTCAGTTCATGCTTACTGGTGAGACATAACTTTTGTGAGAAAATGTACCATTTTATCAATTAAGGCTCTTGCTGTAAGTAAATTTCATGTGTCGTCCACAGATAGGGAGAACCAGTCTGTCTTGATCACGTAAGTTCAATATTTTTAAATGTATATAAGACTTTCCATTTCTATGTCTTGACAAAGAAAGTGTACAAGTCCTTACAAGTCTCTCTTTATACCTAGTGGAGAATCTGGTGCTGGAAAGACTGTGAACACCAAGCGTGTCATCCAGTACTTTGCAACCATCTCAGTTGGTGGTGGAGAGAAGAAGAAGGAATCAAAGATGGGTGTATGTACATCTATAAGGGTCACAATCAAGTGTTCATTCTTACATTGAAACCAGATCAAACAGAAAAGAACTTTGCTCATATCAGTTCTGAATCTTCATCATAGGGTTCACTTGAGGATCAGATTATTGCAGCCAATCCTCTGCTGGAGGCCTATGGTAATGCCAAAACTGTGAGGAATGACAACTCATCACGTTTTGTAAGTTTGGAGGGATCTTGCAAATTGCAGGGCTTGTGTGAAACATGTTTATGAATTTCGAACATCTTTCTGTTTCTAAAACAGGGTAAATTCATCAGAATTCATTTCGGCACAACTGGCAAACTGGCTAGTGCTGATATTGAGACATGTAAGTAACAGCTCCCCAAAACCTTAACCAAACAGAAATGGAAAGAAGATCAGAACATGAGTTGTTTGTTACACATTTGTAGATCTGCTGGAGAAGTCTAGAGTGACATTCCAGCTTCCTGATGAGAGAGGCTACCACATCTTCTACCAGATGATGACCAACCACAAACCCGAGCTGATTGGTAAACAAAAAGATTCATACTCTTTATTTTTCCGAAGTATTATATGTATATAAATATATTAGGTCTGGGACTTTTGTGCATTAAATTCCACAAATTATTGACAAAAAAATGCAATTAGAGAATTTACGCATTTTAATGCAGTTTACAAATGAGCTCCAGACAACACAGAACTTTTCTCACAGCATGAGCTCTGAGCATACCAGCTGCAGCGATGCACATAGTGACACCTTCTAATGTTTTAAGCCCCATGCAATGCCAGATTGAATGAGACAGCAATTACCAGCCTGGTTGATGAAATGTTAGAAAAAAGTGAATGGAAGTATCTCCGAAAGCATCGTTGGCCTCATTATGCATATACGACATGGACAGTGAAGCTTTAGTTTCTCTTCCGAATGTGAGCGACCACTCCACTAATGCGCCCTCTGTCCCTCCCCCTCCTCCCTGCTTGTCTGTGTGCCTTGAATACACCGGACACGTCAGCATTCTGGCTGCGCTCCATGTGAATTGACTACACACACCAACTCAGACTGGCTTTGCTTTCAGTCTGGCAAGCCACGAGTCTCACAGACTGCTGGGGTCGTGAGACAAGGGAATTCCCATGCTTCCTACTCCATTCATAAGTCTCTCTACATTAAGGCTGTGCTGTAAAGCCTTAAACCCGCTGACTCCTGGCGTGTCTCTGCTCGTTATGTCTGTATGTTCTCTTAGTTAAGTTAAAGACAAACGAATTATGAAAGTTTGTTTTATTTTGAAAGTTACATGCTCTTTTGCGATGGTTTCCGGGCACTACCTCCTATCACGCTTGATCTTCCCTGTTCTAAATTGCCGTGTCCCAACTGCATCGGTCAGGATGGCACAGAAGAGCAGTGTTTGGTGTTATTCTAAATCAGCTGACCAAAATACTGAGGCTTTAGATTTGGCAACAAAATTAAACCGCAAAAAATTTATAAAAAAATATCTAAAAGCAGCCCCAATGGAAAAACTGTGGCTCCAAAGCGAACAGGGAGAGGAATCCCTCTAATCACAAGCTGAGCCCTGCAGTGTCCTTTTAGCCTGCATATGCATTTGAACCAACAGCAAATTGAGATTTGGTATTTTTTGTTTTCCAGAAATGTCACTCATCACAACCAACCCCTACGACTTCCCTATGTGCAGCATGGGTCAGATCACTGTGGCCAGCATTGATGACAAAGTTGAGCTGGAAGCCACTGATGTGAGGAACCATCACAACAAAATATTCTTGTTTTAGGAATGACTTCAAGGTTGAAACAACCTCTTTATCTATTCTCAGAAGTGATGAAATTTGGTTTGGATACTTCTTTCAAACACAGAATGCAATTGATATCCTGGGCTTCACCAATGAGGAGAAGATGTACATTTACAAGTTGACTGGTGCTGTGCTCCACCATGGTAACATGAAGTTCAAGCAGAAGCAGCGCGAGGAGCAGGCTGAGCCTGATGGCACAGAGGGTGAGTAATCATGTCAACTCAAGAAATATAGCTTGGTTGCAGGTCTCCTCCGGCAGCTTTTTTGTCTGCTATAATTGTGATCATGGAATTTTCATGCTGTATGTATGTATTATTCTTTTACCCTCGTCAGATGCTGACAAAGTTGCCTATTTGCTGGGTCTCAACTCTGCTGATATGCTTAAGGCTCTGTGCTATCCCAGAGTGAAGGTCGGAAATGAGTATGTCACCAAAGGACAAACTGTACCTCAGGTAAACATGAATAGAAATAATTGTAAGCTAGATGAATAACAGTACTTTGTTTTAAGGGATTAAAAATTTCAATCTACTTCTGATGGGTTAAAGAGATGAAACATGAAATACCAAAAGCTACAAAAATAAAATACACTATAATTTAATTTTGTTAGTACTGTTTGGTGTGTGGTTTTGTTATAATTTCAGCTCTTATGTATTTCTCATTTTACATAAGTTTTGCTGTAAGAAATAAAATAATATTCGATTTCTACAGGTGAATAATTCAGTGACTGCTCTGGCCAAGTCTATCTACGAGAGGATGTTCCTGTGGATGGTCATCCGTATCAACCAGATGTTGGACACCAAACAACCAAGGCAATACTTCATTGGTGTGCTGGATATTGCTGGCTTTGAAATCTTTGATGTAAGCATCAGATATAAATACATATATATAATTTTTTTTTTTTTTTTTTTGCTCAGGACAGTAATTCAATTTGATTTGTGTATTTCATCTGGTTAATAATGTCTCTTTTAGTTCAACACCCTGGAGCAGCTGTGCATCAACTTCACCAATGAGAAACTGCAACAGTTCTTCAACCACCACATGTTTGTCCTGGAGCAAGAGGAGTACAAGAAAGAGGGCATTGTTTGGGAGTTCATTGACTTTGGTATGGACTTGGCTGCCTGCATTGAGCTGATTGAGAAGGTAATGGTTACATTTGAGAAATTTATGTTAATTATCTTGAATTTACTCCTTGTGTTATTTGAAAATATTCATAATCCAAACATTTTCTAGCCCATGGGCATCTTCTCCATCCTTGAAGAGGAGTGCATGTTCCCCAAGGCCACAGACACATCCTTCAAGAACAAGCTGTATGACCAGCATCTTGGCAAGAACAAAGCATTTGAGAAGCCCAAGCCTGCCAAGGGCAAGGCTGAGGCCCACTTCTCTCTGGTTCACTACGCTGGTACCGTGGACTACAACATCGCTGGCTGGCTGGACAAGAACAAGGATCCACTGAACGATTCTGTGGTTCAGCTGTACCAGAAGTCCTCCGTCAAACTGCTTGCTGCACTTTATCCACCCGTTGTTGAGGGTATGATATAAATAACAGTGATGATAAACATAAAACTAAGATCATAGATCAAGTTTTAATGATAACCTGAAGCATGTGTTAATATTTCTTGAAAATTTGATGAAGATTTTGTCCTTTTTGTCAACAGAGGTTGGTGGCAAGAAGGGAGGCAAGAAGAAGGGTGGTTCCATGCAGACTGTGTCCTCACAGTTTAGGGTAAGGTTTTACATGACACATTTGGATAATAAATGACATCCTGAGTAACACATTATTTTTATGGGATGCTTTCTCTAATGACAAGTGTTAACATTCTTGATCCACAGGAAAACTTGGGCAAACTGATGACCAACTTGAGGAGCACCCACCCTCACTTTGTGCGTTGCCTGATCCCCAATGAGTCCAAGACTCCAGGTACATAGAAATCCCAATCTAATCAATTCTCTGAGAATAGTTCTGTTTTAGAAGCTCATGTTGTTGGAGAGTTCTTACTTCACTGAAATATATCACAACAACAAATGTCTTCTCCAGGTCTGATGGAGAACTTCCTGGTCATCCACCAGCTCAGGTGTAACGGTGTGCTGGAGGGTATCAGAATCTGCAGGAAGGGTTTCCCCAGCAGAATCCTCTATGGTGACTTCAAGCAGAGGTATCATTTAGTCTCTTACAAAAAAGTTTATTGCTAGTGACATGCAAACAAATCTCAAGCTGATAATGAACTCCTTTTTTAAAGATACAAGGTGCTGAATGCCAGTGTCATTCCTGAGGGCCAGTTTATTGATAACAAGAAGGCTTCAGAGAAGCTGCTTGGATCAATTGATGTGAATCATGATGAGTACAGATTTGGACACACCAAGGTAAGCCAATATTGCACACTGTTAGCCTGTATCAAAGATAACAAGTCAGACTTGCACTTACTTTTAAATGAGAAAATTTGGATGAAAGAATACCAAGCCTGAATGTTATTCAAGACAAGTAATACAACAGGTTTGAAATTACTAAAATAATGTAGGGTTGGAAGATTATTGGTCTTTGTCTGTTACTGATACTTCACATCATTAATTCAATGACTTTGTCTTACATACACTTTGAATTCTTTGTGAAGGTGTTCTTCAAGGCCGGTCTTCTGGGTACTCTTGAGGAGATGAGAGATGAAAAATTGGCAACTCTGGTGACAATGACTCAAGCTCTCTGTCGTGGATATGTGATGAGAAAGGAGTTTGTGAAGATGATGGAGAGGAGGCATGTAGAAAACGCCATCACCAAATAATAGAAGAAAAAAAGAATTAATACAGTGTCAATAACAGCTGTTTCTTGTCAACAGAGAGTCCATCTATACCATCCAGTACAATGTCCGCTCATTCATGAATGTCAAACACTGGCCATGGATGAAGGTGTACTACAAGATCAAGCCTCTGCTGAAGAGCGCTGAAACTGAGAAGGAGCTGCAGCAGATGAAGGAGAACTATGATAAGATGAAGTCAGACCTGGCCGCTGCACAGGCCAAAAAGAAGGAGCTGGAAGAGAAGATGGTTTCCCTGCTGCAAGAGAAGAATGATCTGCAGCTGCAAGTTGCAGCAGTAAGTATATGCTTGTCTTGTACGTTTCTGTCAGCATGATGTGGATTTACTAACTCTTTTTTCGTCGCAAAACAGGAAACAGAGAATCTGTCAGATGCAGAGGAGAGATGTGAGGGACTTATTAAGAGCAAGATTCAGATGGAGGCCAAACTCAAAGAGACAACTGAGAGACTGGAGGATGAAGAGGAAATCAATGCTGAGCTCACTGCCAAGAAGAGGAAGCTGGAGGATGAATGCTCTGAGCTCAAGAAGGATATTGATGACCTGGAACTTACCTTGGCCAAAGTGGAGAAAGAGAAACATGCCACTGAGAACAAGGTTTGAGAATAGTGAGATATTTTGCACAACAAGTCAAATATGAATCTCACCTCATAATANAATAGAAAGCAATACCATGTTTTTCTGAAGTTTTGTTTAGATTTTTGACAGCCAAAATGCCTTCAATTCACAGGCCCGTGTTGAGGAACTGGAGGAGGAGATTGAGGCTGAGCGTGCTGCTCGTGCCAAGGTTGAGAAGCAGAGAGCTGACCTCTCCAGGGAACTTGAGGAGATCAGTGAGAGGCTGGAGGAGGCTGGTGGTGCCACTGCTTCTCAGATTGAGATGAACAAGAAGCGTGAAGCTGAGTTCCAGAAGCTTCGTCGTGATCTTGAGGAGTCCACTCTGCAGCATGAAGCCACAGCAGCAGCTCTTCGCAAGAAACAGGCCGACAGCGTTGCTGAGCTGGGAGAGCAGATCGACAACCTCCAGCGTGTCAAGCAGAAGCTTGAGAAGGAAAAGAGTGAATACAAGATGGAGATTGATGACCTCTCCAGCAACATGGAGGCTGTAGCTAAAGCAAAGGTACAAAAATACATTAGGTACAATTTCAATGCCAAAGGTAAAGCAGTAAATAAGGTCATAAGCATTTGAAACATGAATGTGATCACTGATTCAATCTTTTCTGTACTCAGGGAAATCTTGAGAAGATGTGCCGTACCCTCGAGGACCAACTTAGCGAACTGAAGACCAAGAATGATGAAAATGTCCGTCAAATCAATGACCTGACCGCACAGAGAGCACGTCTCTCCACAGAAAACGGTATCTTCAAGTATCATTTTAAAGATCAACTGTTAATTGCTGTACATGTTTGGCAGAACTTGACGTTTCACCACTTCTGTCTAACAAGGTGAGTTTGGGCGTCAAATTGAAGAGAAAGAAGCTCTCGTCTCCCAGCTGACCAGGGGCAAACAGGCCTACACTCAGCAGATTGAGGAGCTGAAGAGGCAGATTGAAGAGGAGGTTAAGGTAAGAAAACTTTGACTTTGCACTGATACCCTTCACAGTGTATTTTTTCAGCACTAATTTTTACAACAAATCCTATTTAATACTTCAGGCAAAGAATGCTCTTGCCCACGGACTCCAATCAGCCCGCCATGACTGTGATCTGCTGAGAGAGCAGTTTGAGGAGGAGCAGGAAGCAAAGGCTGAGCTGCAGCGTGGAATGTCCAAGGCCAACAGTGAGGTGTCCCAGTGGAGATCCAAATATGAAACTGATGCTATCCAGCGCACTGAGGAGCTTGAGGAAGCCAAGTGAGTACCTGTTCATTACATAAATTATCTGTAAATATAATGTGAGCGATTAAGTTAAAAGTTTTCACTGTGACCATCCTCTCTTTTTTTTCACACAGGAAAAAGCTTGCCCAGCGCCTTCAGGAGGCTGAGGAACAGATTGAGGCTGTCAATTCCAAGTGTGCCTCTCTGGAGAAAACCAAACAGAGGCTCCAGAGTGAGGTGGAGGACCTCATGATTGATGTTGAGAGAGCTAATGGCCTGGCTGCTAACCTGGACAAGAAGCAGAGGAACTTTGACAAGGTAATGTTAATCACTGAAATCTACAAACCCTGATGACTTTCAACCTTGTCCTGACCAGTGACTAAGAAAATCTATTGCAATTTAGGTGTTGGCTGAGTGGAAGCAGAAGTATGAGGAGGGTCAGGCAGAGCTTGAGGGAGCCCAGAAAGAGGCTCGTTCTCTCAGCACTGAGCTGTTTAAGATGAAGAACTCCTATGAGGAGGCTCTGGATCAGCTTGAGACCATGAAGCGTGAAAACAAGAACCTGCAGCGTACGTACTCTTTTCACGCTGCAGACACTCTTTGCCTAAAGTGTATTTCTTTCTTGTTTCACTCTCCTCTTTTACATTTTGAACGAATTTTTGTGGTTTTTGAATTTAAAGAGATGTCTCCTCTAGAGTCTAGACTGACTTGTCTAACCACTCTGACCGTTCTTGTAGGTACTCGACCTCTTCCGGTTCTTCGTCCACCTCTGACTCTTCAGACTCTAGGTCTGTCGAGAACTTCTCCGACTCCATACAAAAATATTTCTTAACAGGGCTTATTTTTGGATTCATCTCCATCTGTTGACAGAGATATATCAAAAAGTACAGTATTTGAGATCTCCCTCATCCCCTCTGTCATTAGGGAACTCTGGAGCATGAGGAGTCTAAGATCCTGCGTGTCCAGCTGGAGCTCAACCAGATCAAGGGTGAGGTGGACAGGAAGCTTGCAGAGAAAGATGAGGAGATGGAGCAGATCAAGAGGAACAGCCAGAGAGTGGTGGACTCCATGCAGAGCACCCTGGACTCCGAGGTCAGGAGCAGGAATGATGCCCTGAGAATCAAGAAGAAGATGGAGGGAGACCTGAATGAGATGGAGATTCAACTGAGCCACTCCAATCGCCAGGCTTCTGAGTCCCAGAAACAGCTGAGAAATGTGCAGGCACAACTGAAGGTACTGTAGCAAATTGAGATTGTGCTGAAGTCATGACTAGTGATTCTTCATTCAAGCAGTCATCATGTTTTTATTTTGATATTTTTCCATAGGATGCACAACTGCACCTTGATGATGCTGTCAGAGCCCAGGAAGACCTCAAAGAACANGGAGCTCAACCAGATCAAGGGTGAGGTGGACAGGAAGCTTGCAGAGAAAGATGAGGAGATGGAGCAGATCAAGAGGAACAGCCAGAGAGTGACTGACTCCATGCAGAGCACCCTGGACTCTGAGGTCAGGAGCAGGAATGATGCCCTGAGAATCAAGAAGAAGATGGAGGGAGACCTGAATGAGATGGAGATTCAACTGAGCCACTCCAATCGCCAGGCTTCTGAGTCCCAGAAACAGCTGAGAAATGTGCAGGCACAACTGAAGGTACTGTAGCAAATTGAGATTGTGCTGAGGTCATGACTAGTGATTCTTCATTCAAGCAGTCATCATGTTTTTATTTTGATATTTTTCCATAGGATGCACAACTGCACCTTGATGATGCTGTCAGAGCCCAGGAAGACCTCAAAGAACAAGCTGCTATGGTGGAGCGCAGGAACGGTCTCATGGTAGCAGAGATTGAGGAACTCAGAGCTGCTCTGGAACAGACCGAGAGAAGCCGCAAAGTTGCTGAGCAGGAGCTGGTGGATGCAAGTGAGCGTGTTGGACTTCTGCACTCACAGGTGACTTTTCCTTTATCTTTGCTTCTTTTTCTGCCGATCTTAATCTATATTCTAAAAAAGTAACCACCACAATAAATTATCTGCCTCTAGAACACAAGCCTTCTGAACACCAAGAAGAAGCTTGAGTCTGACCTGGTACAGGTCCAGGGTGAAGTGGATGACACTGTTCAGGAAGCAAGGAACGCAGAGGATAAGGCCAAGAAGGCCATCACTGATGTATGTGTACTCTGATTTTTTCTCCATTTCAAGTCATGTTTCGTTGTCCTTTTGAGACAGTTCTCACCAATGATGAATTTCTTCCTTCTAGGCTGCTATGATGGCTGAGGAGCTGAAGAAGGAGCAGGATACTAGCTCTCACCTGGAGAGGATGAAGAAGAACCTTGAGGTTGCAGTGAAGGAC
Organism: Thalassoma bifasciatum; assembly: GCA_008086565.1. Lineage (NCBI taxonomy): Eukaryota > Metazoa > Chordata > Actinopteri > Labriformes > Labridae > Thalassoma > Thalassoma bifasciatum. Next base: position 5,498 of record RPOG01001089.1, on the reverse strand, counting down.
CTGCAGCACCGCCTGGATGAGGCTGAGAACCTGGCCATGAAGGGTGGCAAGAAGCAGCTCCAGAAACTGGAGTCCAGGGTAAGGGGGTCATGTTGAGATAGTTCTGACAAGGAAGTACAGACTTCAAAAATCCTCATATTTATGTACTCATCATGCTGCTGTGATCTGAAGGTGCGTGAGCTGGAGGCTGAGGTTGAAGCCGAGCAGAGACGTGGAGCTGATGCTGTTAAGGGTGTCCGCAAATATGAGAGGAGAGTGAAGGAGCTCACCTACCAGGTACAGTCTCAGCCAGTTATCCTTAAGATCAGTGCAAAATAGCAACACTTTGAAGTTTTACAAAATAAAAAAACACCTTTTCTATGATTACAGACTGAGGAGGACAAGAAGAACGTTGCCAGGCTGCAGGATCTTGTTGACAAGCTGCAGCTCAAGGTGAAGGCCTACAAGAGGCAGGCTGAGGAAGCGGTAAGGACGCAACATGTTTTTATATCATATCTATATATTCAAACAAAAACAACCTGACAAGTTTTACTTTATATGTAAACTTCAATAACAACTTGACCATTCAAATTTTATGTATTTCAGGAGGAGCAGGCCAATGCTCATCTGTCCAAGTGCAGGAAGGTTCAGCATGAGCTGGAAGAGGCTGAGGAGCGTGCTGACATTGCTGAGTCCCAGGTTAACAAACTGAGAGCCAAGAGCCGGGATGCTGGCAAGGTAAAGTTTTGATTTGAAAGAAAAAATAAAAACACTTCACCCTCCCATGTTTTTTGAAGCATTTCAAGATACACAGTTAATATTGGTTGAATAATTCTGTACTTTTCTTTTTTATAGGGCAAAGACGCAGCTGAGTAAATCCCTCAAGCTGATGGGCCGTTTCTCTTCATAAAATATGATCTGAAATGTACCATAATAAAAAATCTTTCTGAACTTGCACTACTTTGTGTTGTTGTTCTTTGTTTTAACATCAAATGGTTATCATTATTTTGTATTACCCCTGAACAGTTCCTCCCAGAAATGATGGCTAAATCAAAATTAAGTGTCTAATGTTTCCAAACCCTTTTCAGGTTAAAAATGACCAAAATATATAGGAGATGTAAGTCTACAGCATTTGAGGTTTTCAGATAAAAGTTACCAAGTGTAATCCTTCAAGGATTCAAGGATTCAAGGAGTTTTATTGTCATTCAACCCATGTAAAACATGGGTGGGACGAAATTAGGTTACCCTGGTCTCGGAGCAAGCCCAATCATAGAAATGAGAATAATAAATATATACAAATATACAATAAAAAAGAGAATAAAAGAAGAACACAATCAACTAGCCTTTTTAACAAATAGACAGAATAAAATAATTACCTGTGCAAAAATTGCAGTGTTCATTTGTCGGGGGGGGCACTAAAGGGGACCACCAGAATTCAACAGTCTCACAGCTAAGTTCAGAGTTAAAGGGTAAAATATAGATTTGAATGTGAGCACCACAATAATTAGGAGATAAGCAACCTTTGGAAGTGTAAAGCAAGACGGAACTTTTTTTTTTTTGCAAACAAGAGGTGAAGTTGAAATAGTGATTGAGAAGAAGGGAAAGGTTTCTCATAAGCTTCTTTGGAAAATGAATGCATGAATAAAAACAATCTTGAGTACACACAGGGTTCCTGCAGGTTTCAGCAAGTCAAATTTAAGACTTTTTAAGACCTTTTTAATGCCACGTTGAATAAAATTTAAGACCAAAAACATAAATATGGTCAATGGTTTGGGGTGGTCCTGCTGCTGTACAACCAAATCATGGCGTGTGTCACTCAATGAGATTCATTCAAGTTTACTTTTTGTCTGATTATTGGACATAGATTGATCCGCAGTGCTCTCTGGTTTAATAAATGTATGTAAAAGTGCAAACAGTGACCAGGATGCCGATAAAAATTTATATCAGCAGCTTATAAGACAGCATCCTCTCTACATCTTCCTCTCAAAAAGTCCTGAGAAAAAAATAAAATAAATAAAATGTTTACAAATCCTGCCTTGACAAATTTAAGACCCTTGAGTAATTTATTTAAGACCAGAATATAATATTTTCATGAATTTAAGCCTTTTTAAGGCCTTAGTTTTAAATACATGAATTTAAGACTTTTTAAGACTTTTTAGGGATTTGTAGGAACCCTGACACAAAAGAGGTGCCTTGAAATGAGAGAGTATTTTTGCCTGGAAGCCTCTCTTGGGGACCACAAAGGACAAGAGTAAAAATAAATTAGTGGCTCAATGACCCCAAAATCTCCTATTCACTAGTTCAGTGCCTATTTTGACTTCATCAAAATGCATCCAGCATAGCTTGAGAAAAAGAGGAAAGGAAAATGTGGAAGGTTTATCAGAAAGCAAAACCTTTTAAGAAGAATAATCATCCTTACCCTCTGAGATGAGTTACTTCATTTTGGCTTGGTTGTAACTAGAACTTATGAGTTAAAGGAGCTTACTTGCTGGCAAATTTTTGTATTTGCTCATAATTTTCTCTACTTTCTGGACTATAACTGAAGGACAGCAGGAAAAGTTAACAGAGTGTTATTGTAAAGTTTCAACTTTAATAATATACGAAGACAATGCTTCTTATCTTTTGTCTTCCTCATAATATTGATAATACATGATAATGCTTTTTTCTTGTCTAGAACTTTCATTTAAGTTTTTTTGTGTGCTTGTATTAGTTAAAACTAAGCATGTTCCTAAACAACTTATATGATACACAAAAGGCATGGATTTTTATGTTCTGAAATGTTTTGATAACTGATACATAAGTTTTTAGGCATGAACTATTATCATATTCATTTTGTACAAATCTACTTCTCAACTGAAAGAGATTTCAACATTTTGAAACAGAACTGTATTTCGAAACTGTTACTTCTAAGGTACACAGATAGAACTGATGAATATTTAAAACCAGATATGGATTTTGACAGCAGGGATTAAGTGCTGACAGTTTTGCTGTCGTGGTTGTAAGCTGATGCAGAGGATATGCATTACGATATAGTACCAACGATTAAAATAAAGAATTTACAGCATGTGGGTGTCATAAAGAAAGTTATTTGCCTGTCAACACTACCGATGGACATTTGGCTCATTTGAGATATCTGAATTTATATGTTGGGCATATTGTAATACTGTGCAACGATACACAATATTCAATCAGTAGAACATTACATTTCTGAAGTGGACAAGTTCTAATGTATTTAATTTAATCAAAACTAAGAAGGATGAAAAAATAAAATTAGTTAATTTCTTTAAAACTCACTGGATGCTCGAGAGTTCAAAGTTAAACTGTAGATAAAAAATGATCAATAAAAAAATTCCATTGCTGGAATGACTTGCTGAAACCTGAAACATTAGCAAAGCATATCCTCTCAACACATTTTATGAACACCTCATAACTCTACCACATTTGGAGAGCGTCCATATTTAACTTCAGCTGTGTCAGCTGATCCCTTTCAATATAAGTGGGAAACACGCAGAGGAAACAGCGTGCCACAGAAGACCTGTGGTCCAGCTTGCGGTAAGTCTAAATTCCTGAATGCTGCAGGCCAATAAATGTTGATTGATGTAAGATAAAGGCTATTTCAATGGCACAATTGAATGACTTAATAGGTTTTAATCTACTCTGACAAATCTGATCATTTTTTTTTAACAGGATTGGTGAAGACTTCAAACAAAGAGGGGTTCAGGTAAGAGCCATTTCTAATTCAATGTATTCTTAGTATAAGTATGCTCAATATTATAAATTACTTTTAAAACAACATAACTTCATCGCTTCACAATAAATCAAAAAATCAGTGTTTGCTTTCAAAATGAATTTCTAGTTTTGTTTAAGGTGCAAGCAGCACCAAAAAGGCCCTTGTCATGCACACAGATGTGCAGGGCAGGTCTTGTGTATTGAATGGCAGTGTAAAGAGCAGTTTGAGGTATACTGCTGCAGTTTAAAGGAAGAAAAGGCAATGAAGAAAACCAGGGGGTCCCAACCTTAAATTTGCGTGTTTTAACTCAACAAACTGAGATCACACTTGCACTACACCCAACAGCTCTTAAATGTGATACTTTGGTCTTCTCTCAAACACAGCAAAGCTTTTGCTTTATTAAGTCATGGAGCATCCTAAAGTATGCAATGTGGTTAAGAGGGAACAAGGTTGGTAAGAGGAGAATCTTGGAGAAATTGCAAGCAGTGTTAACGAAAGATTTTATAGACATTTTTAGATAGATGTAAATATACAGATACATTTAAAAATCCCCTTCTGTTTCTCTATCTCTTTACATTCATGGATATCTCTACTTAACGTGATTCTGGTGTGAGGGTTAAATAATAGGTAAAAAAAACAAGTGAGGGTTTGCTTGAGTGCAACTTAGGAGGCACTGAATGACACAAGTTTAAAACCTTATGCGTTGTACTAAATTATGTCTGCTAAAGCTTCTCACCTTAATGAGCAAGTGGGACAAATGTGCTGCAAAAGCAGCAAGACAGGGTAAGGAAAATGTTTTAATCCAACAAACAAGTCTTGGCATGTAAAAGAAATACTCTGAGGGAAATGTGGAAAATCATGTGGGACTTGGCCAGTGAACAGTGCCACCTACTGTTTTCAGTAGGTGGCACTGTGATCATTAAAAAATGAAAAAATTGTCATTGGAATGAATAATGATTATGTAGCCATCATGCCTCTAGGTGAAAAGTTCTTAATAATCTTTGACATCTGATTTAAGGTCCTTGCAGCTCTTTGTGCTCAGGCCCTTATTTCTCTACTTCCAGGACTTAAAACTTTGTCTAAGATGGCATTTCTTATGTTACTTTCAAACAGAAAAAGCTGCCACCATGAGTACAGACGCGGAGATGGCCATTTATGGCAAAGCTGCCATTTATCTCCGTAAGCCAGAGAAGGAGAGAATTGAGGCTCAAACTGCACCCTTTGATGCCAAGAGTGCCTGCTATGTAGCTGATACCAAAGAGCTCTACTTGAAGGCAACAATCACCAAGAAGGATGGTGGCAAAGTCACTGTCAAAGTCTTGGTGAATGATGAGGTTGGTGTCTTTCATTCAGAGTCCTATTCCTATCAGTTGTTCAGTTCTCATGTGACAATTTTCCTGTTCCAGGAGAGGACAGTCAAAGAAGATGATATCTGTCCAATGAACCCTCCCAAGTTCGACAAAATTGAGGACATGGCCATGATGACCCACCTCAATGAAGCCTCTGTGCTTTATAACCTCAAAGAGCGTTATGCAGCATGGATGATCTACGTAAGAAAATGAGACTTATGATAAAAAGTGATTTTCTATTACTAAATTCACTTGTAAAACTGACTGACAGACTGATTTATCTTTCTGACGTCTTTCAGACCTACTCTGGCTTGTTCTGTGCCACTGTAAACCCCTACAAGTGGCTCCCAGTGTATGATGCTGAAGTTGTCAGTGCATACAGAGGCAAGAAGCGTATGGAGGCTCCACCCCATATCTTCTCCGTCTCTGACAACGCTTTT
>RPOG01001088.1:112796-185173 GCA_008086565.1 Thalassoma bifasciatum | reverse complement strand
ATTTCTTTTATTTGTGAATAAGATAAATAATTTGATGTTAAAATAACATTTCACATTATTACATTGGTTGTACCACCTGACATGGAAATTGTTCCAGTCACCAATGAAGTGGAAAAACCTTTTTTATCAGTATTTCAGAGAAATCTACAAACTTTTCCACTTGGTCACAAATGTCATTTGGGCTCCTCTGGCTGATGCAGTTTCCTGTTTCCTGTTTTATTCTCTTCACTTTAAAATAAAAGTCTAATGTTACGGTTGCACCACCCTGACATTTGACAAGGTGAAAATTACGGGACAAAAGTTTTTTACANTGAAAATATATTTATATGTTCCTGTTATTTTTTCTGTGTGAAATTATTGGCAAGTATCTCTCAAGTGTCTGTAGTGACTCATACATTTTCATTTTGTGTGTTTCATTTCTTTTATTTGTGAATAAGATAAATAATTTGATGTTAAAATAACATTTCACATTATTACATTGGTTGTACCACCTGACATGGAAATTGTTCCAGTCACCAATGAAGTGGAAAAACCTTTTTTATCAGTATTTCAGAGAAATCTACAAACTTTTCCACTTGGTCACAAATGTCATTTGGGCTCCTCTGGCTGATGCAGTTTCCTGTTTCCTGTTTTATTCTCTTCACTTTAAAATAAAAGTCTAATGTTACGGTTGCACCACCCTGACATTTGACAAGGTGAAAATTACAGGACAAACATTTTTTACATTTCTCAACAGCTTTAAAATTCTTTTTATTTGCAAAGAATGTTTTATTTAAAAAGGTTCAAGCATAAAATAATGCCACTGTATTTTTGATTTCCATTTACAATAACTGACATTCAATTTTTAGAGTTTAATTACTGTGGATACTTGTCAGGACGCAACGTGGTGGACTGTAAAACCCCCAAACTCCTTGGAAAACACAAAAAAACATGTTATATTTTAATAGTTTAAAGATGTGTTCAAATAACACAGGTTTCATAGAATAAAGAAATACATGTGATGAAATACTCAATTCATGATGGAAGGAAATATTGCACTCGGACACAAAAAAGGGGACGTCACGTCATTGACCCAACTGCAGAACCATAAAGTCAAAATTCATCAGTGACACCTTATTGAAAAATTAAAGTCTCTAGTTCCAGAAAATGTCATGTTTTTATAAATGGCTAAAGTCCACATCAGGATAAAAGCAGCTGAAACACTTCTTTAAAAAAATTGGACATCATTAACTTCAAGATGCTTCATGTCAGACATAAAACATCCACCACATCACTTCAACACCTTTTAATCTACATCTGAGTGAAATTTGAGCTTTTTAGGTAAAACTTTGTAGTTTCCGCACTCTAGTATCGCTGCTTCGCACAAACAAAACCAGCTTTATCAGTGCTCAGTGTCCTCTTTGTAGTCAACTTTGCTCTCTTTGTGAAAAGTTTTCGCCAAAAATCATGAAATTCTAGTTCCCAATCACAGATTCTACCTCATATGTTGCGCACATGAGTGTGAAAGAAGAGGCATAGCAATAAATAGGTCTCGCTGATGATCTAAATGGCTACAGCGAGTGAAAAGAAAGGTGATTGGTTACCATATAAATAAATAAATAAATAAATAAACCAATAAACGACCCTCTAATAGAGCTATTGGTCAGTCAAGCAGGGAGCACTTGTTGTCTATCACAAGCTGTCCTGGGATGAAAACTCAACATAAAAAAATGGGGTCACTTTTTTCTTGTAGCCAGAAGTCTAAGGAAATAAGATACGCCAAGTTTTGTCAGATTGACATTGAGGAGGAAATGCTCTAAGACTGTGAAACTGCTGTTATTGATGAGAACGGACACGACAGACACCCAATTGTGGTCTACATACCATGCTGTGTTTTAAAGAAAAAAACATCCACATCACTTCTACACCTTTTCATCTACATCTGGGTGAAATTTAAGCTTTCTAGGTAATATCTTAAAGGAGTTAGAGAGTTTTTAGTCTCAGGTGACCAAACACCAGCAGATGCATGACAACTTTGCACGAACAAAACCAGCTTCATTAGTGCTCAGTGTCCTCTTTGGTTCGCCAAAAATTGTGAAATTATAGCTTTTAGTCACAGGTTCTTCCTCTCCTGTTGCGCACATGAATATGGATGAATACACACGGCAATAAAGACGTCTTTTCGACGACCTTACATGTGAACAGTAAGGCTATTGGTTACTCTACATATGATTGACAGGCTCGATAGCTGATAAACGAGCCTATAAGGAGGCTTTTACATAACTTCAGTTAACGCTATTGGCCCATCAAGCAGAGAGCACTCCCTGTATAAATCAGGCTCTCCTGGCATCAAAACACCGTGTATTGAGATTGAGACTCTTTTGTCTTGTAGCTAGAAGTCTAAGGAAATAAAATATGCGAAGTTTTGTCAGATTGACAAACTCCTCCTTTACGAGATTCTGACACTTCGACGACAATAACTACTCTTGCCTGTGCTGTCTGTCTGTTTGTTGCCTGAAATGTCTTTGTGATATTGGTTAAAAACTTGTAGTAATTGAAGTTCTACGAAGTACAGTCTATATTTTGTAGGTGGTGTAGTGAAGATGTGGAAAAGTAGATGTAGACTCACTTTAAACTCCTTTTTAGGTAAAACCTTGTAGGAGTTAGAGAGTTTTTAGTCTCAGGTGTCCAAAAACCAGCAGATGTATCTCATTTTCCACAGTTGAGTCTGACGACTTTGCGCAAACAAAACCAGCTGTATCAGTGCTCAGTGTCCTCTTTGTAGTCAAGTTTGTTCTCTCTGTGAAAAACTTTCCTAAAAATCGTGAAATTACAGCTCCTGGTCACGGATTGTACCTCTCCTGTTGCTCACATGAATATGGATGAATACGCAAAAATATTATCTTTTTGGCAGTCTAACGAGCTATGGCGGGCTTTGTGTGAACTCTGAGGTTATTGGACCAATAGCCAATAAACGAGCCTGTTAGGAAGCTTTATGCAGCCTCAGCTAACGCTACGAGCCTGTAAGCAGAAAGCAGTTGTTGTATAAATCAGGCTCTCCTGGCATCAAATCTCAGTGCATCAAGATTGAGACACTTTTGTCTTGTAGCTTAAGGTTAAGGAAATAAAACACGTCATGTTTTGTCAGATTGACATTGAGGAGGAAATGCTCTAAGACTGTGAAGCTGCTGTTATTGATGATAGAAAAACAACGGACTTTACAGGAGAAATTTCACCACTTGGAATAATTTGATGAAACAACACTTTTGATATGTTTGAACTCTGGATTCCTCTGGTGGAAAGGAGAGTGAATATTCAGGGTACGGGCGTCCAATGTGAAGTGTAAGATGTTAAAGTAACTTGTTGCAGAGATCATCACCTTCCTCTTGGTTCTGCAGGTGTGAAGTTAACGCCGCCACCATGACAGGTGACGCCGTGGTGTGGAGGGGTCTGACGTGGGTGAAGCAGGCGGCCTGCAGGGTCCCACCGGGGGCCCTGAACGGCACCGGGAACCAGAGGGTGGTAAACTTCCATCACGCCACCGGAGCGGCGCGGGTGAGCGAGTCAGATCGTGATTTGGCCGTTAAACAGCTGCAGAGAGAGTCGAGTTTCACAAACATGTAACCCAGATACTTTCAGAGTCTGTTTCTGCACCATCACCTCATCAACACCACAACAATAGAGCAGAGAGACAGAAGCTGCTGGAACCACACACACAGGGTTAAAACTCAGGCTGTAACACAAATAACACACTTTCAGATACAAATTACAAACTGTTTGACGATAAAATCAATATTTTGAGGTAATAAAGTCAAAGAAATGAGGGAAAAAAGTCAAAAACTGTCAGATAATTAAGTGAAACTGTTGAGATGAAAAGTCCAAATTTTAAGATAATGAAGTCAAACTTTTGAAGATTCTTTATTGTTAGATGATAAAGTCAAAGTTATGTGGAAAAAAAAAAGCCAAAGAAAGCCCTATTTTCAAAATTGTGTGTAAACAATAAAAAAAAAAAACTGTAATATTGGTGTAATTGGTTAAGTGGCAATATATTTTATAATAATCACATTCACATCTAATCACATTCTGAGTTTTAAAGTTAAAAAATTATGGGGTGAAAGTTATAACTGAGCTAAAAAAAAAAAACATGTTGAGTTTGAAAGTAATGGGGCAAAAGTTGAAAATGTGAGCTAAAAAATAAAACAAAATTTAGAGATATCTATAGAATTTCTAAGACAAAATTGCAAAATTTTGAGGTGAATAGATAAAATCATAGGGTAGGATTTAAAATTTTGCTGTATCTCAAATTTTTTGACTTTTAAGTGTGCCAAAAAAAGGACAAAATGAGATGAAAAGTCAATAATTTTAGATAAAAAGTCAAAATTCTGAGATGAAAAACTCACAATTTTGAGCTAAAGGGTCAAATTTTGAGGGAAAAAGTCAAAATTATGGGGTGAGAGTTGATATTTAAACTATAAGAAATCAAATTTTGAGATGAAAAAGTTAGAATCATGAGATAAACATCAGTAATTTTAGATAATAAAGTCAAAAATATTCCGAGATAGGACACATTTTTGAATAAAAAGTCAAAATTTGGGGGTTAGAGTTGAATGTCTGAACTAAAAGAAATCAAATTTTAGATGAAAAAGTCACAATTTTGAGCGAAAGGATAGGAGTCAAAGTTATGTGGAAAAAAAGTCAAAATTTTAAGATAGTTTAAAGAAATTTTTTAGGTGAAAAGTCTAAATTTGAGATACAAAAAGTCAAACCTCTGGGACATAAATTTGGAATTGTTGGATAATTATGTCAAAATTTAGAGATACTACAGTAAAAGTTATGCAGAAGAATCAAAATCTTGAGACAATTTAATGGGGTTTTTTTTCGATTAAAAAGTAAAACTTGAGATTTAAAAAAAAATCTAAATTTGAAATAAAAAGTTAGAATTTGGGGGATAATGAAATCAAAGCAATGAGGAAAAAAATTAAGATTATTTAGTAAAATTTAGGAGATGAAAAGTCAAAATTTGAGATCAAAAAGTTAAACTTCTTGGATATAAATTTCAAATTGTTAGATAATGATGTCAAAATTTAGAGATGCTAAAGTCAAAGTTATGAAGAAAAATCAAAACTCTTGAGATAATTTAATGATTTTTTTTAGATAAAAGTAAAATTTGAGATAAAGGTCAGAATATGAATATGAAGTTTGAGGAATATATTCAAAAACGAAAGAAAATAAAGTCGAAATTTTTGAGCTAATAATGTCAAAATAATGGGGAAAAACCTCAAAATTTCAAAATAATTTATCACAATTTTTTAGATGAAATGTCAAAATTTGAGATTAACAATCGGATTGTAAAATAAATAGTCAAATTGTGAGATATTAAGTCACATTTTCAAAATAATTGAGTGAAAATTTGAAGATAAAAAGTCAAAATTGTGACAATCAAACATATTTATTTAAAATTATTTAGTCTTCATCAAATCAATTTTACTTTTATCTCAAAAGTTTTACTAAATGTGGGCTAAAAAAGGAAAAAAATATCCCAACAAAGCCAGTTTTTTATCACTTCATTTTAACTGGTGAAAAGTGGCTTCCAAACCTTATTTAGATTGTCGAGAATTTCGCTTTAGATGGAAAAGGATATTAACTTTGAAGGTGGCAAAAAATTGTCCAAAAGAGTAAAAAAAGATGAAAAATGAGCACTAAAATAAGTCATAAAAATTAGTTTTCAAGGGTGAAAATGGTCAGAAGCAAGAAAATTTGGGAGAAAACTTTGGAAATATTTTGAAAGTAGCAAAAATTGGTGCAAAAAGAGTGAAAAATGATTAAAATGGGCAAAAAGCATTTGTAAAAAACATTTCATGGGAAGTGGTCGTGCTGTAAATAAGTTCAACATTTATTTCAGAAAATGTGTTTTTATTTACACATGGGATGGGGAACCTAAAAATGAGCACATGATAAATCACAATTGGAAAAGAGACGTCCACCTTCATGTGTTTCTTTATTTTCATCCAGGAAACGTTGAAAGGAGCCTGTTTCAGCTCCTGTTTCGTTGGAAACGTAAACGTGGGGCAGAGCAGCAGCAAAGCAGGAAGCAGCAAACGTGTGAAGTTTGACAGAAGCTGGAGCGGTCAGATGTTCTGTGGACAAACTCGTTTATTTAACCAGGAAAACTCCACGATGGGACGACTCACTTCAGACGACATCGAGAAGGAAGGAAACGGCAAGAAGACGGAAATCAAACAACACAAACAAGTGGTGAGTGACTTCATGCTTTTACGACAAATACCTCACCTGTTCTGATCATTTTTTAATTTTACTTCCACACTGAGCTGATGGTTTGAGTCTTTTTTGTTTTTAGCTCAGTGACCGAGCGAGAGAGAGGAAAGTTCCTGTCACAAGGATCGGACGACTGCTGAACTTTGGAGGTGAGCGCTGGATTAATTAGAGCTGAAAACCAAAACCTCCATATTTTTTAGCCATAATAATTATACATTTTATTTATAAAGGGCTTTTCAAGACACTCAAAGACGCTGTAAAGAAGATAAAAACAGCAAATGAAACATCACATAGAATCGCTTAATCCCGATACACAATAATTATCTCGATATTTTGATTTTTCCTGTAAATCACCATATTAAATGTTCAGTTCAACCCTTTAATTAATAAAATGACACAAGAATAATGATTCAAACAGACCTTTCTGTCAGATTTCTAACATTTGCAGCCAAAAACCACACTTCATATAGTTACATATCTTTAATTCCAGTAAAATATTTCATTCAGATTTATTCATCTGGCTGAATGTATCACATGACTGTCTCAATAGATTTAGTAAAATTACAACGATGAAGATCAAATAAGATTTGAAATGAACATTAACTAAAGCTGGGGATGACTTAATCTAACTTTTATTGCCGTAAATCAGCTACCTGGATATTGTATGCTGTAGTTTTGTGCTGTAGTTAGTTCTACAGCATGCTCTTATTTTGAAGGACACACAGGTTGGTAATAGGAAGTCAGTTGGGGAATCAAGCGAGACGTATTAATGCTCCATGAAACATCTGTGGGAATCTTTAACGTGCAACAAGATAGTTTGAGGATTCTCCTCCTCCTTCTGTTTACTTTACAGCTCAAGATTTTTATTCCTGGACTGTTATTGGACGTTTGTGTATGTTTATGGTGACACTCTAAAACAAGAGATGTGCAAGCGACTTTTCCCTCGTCCCTGATACAAAAACATGCATGCACAGGAGAGTTTTCTGGTTTAGTTTGAGAAGCAGAGAGTAAAAGAAACGCAACTACGAGGAAAATCACATACTGACGTCTCAAAACATTTACCTGATAATTTACACTCGATGGTCGCGATATAGTTCTTTTATACATCCCACATGCAACAACCCGTGATATATCGAGTATATTTGATGTATCCCAGCCTTAGTGTTAATTATAGACTCTTATAAAAGATACGTGACATGACAGTTCCCCTGAAAGTGAAGCCAAAAGCTTTAGAGCGCCCCTTAACGTCCTCGTTTCACCTTCACCAACCTTCATGTGAGTTCATTTCTCCTGTTCTGTTGTGCTCATCACGCTTCTCCTTTGTGTGTTTTCAGAGTCGAGTTTACAGTCAGCGTCTGTCACTAAAACTCGCTGTGTTTTTTTTTTGTTTGTTTTTTTTTTAAGGCTGAGAAAAAGTGTTGAAACGATTTCCTTCCTCATTGAACGTTTGTATTTTTTTTTTTTTTTTTGAGGGATTAGCGACTGGCAGTGTTTACATTCATGAGCACTTCTGCTTCCTTTGCTTTTCTGCTATCTGACAAAAGAAGGATCCACACGTAAAACTCAGAAAACTTTTACGTAAAATTCACAGAAAACAGTCTTAGTTCTGTGTTTTGAATTCAGTGAGATGAAGCTTTAACATCTCAAAACAACTCCTTTCAGCTTCTTTTGTCACAGACAGCAAACAAATCAACATCTTAATGCATTTTATTACAAATGTTTGTACTAATATTGGATGATAGAAATGATTTTGACTTTATATTTTTGCCGTGAAACTTCCAACCATCTTTAGAGAAGTTGTGCAAACAAGTTTTGCAAATGAAATTGGCAGCAGCACTTCCTCCAGAGCAGCGAGGACTCATGGAGACTGTCAAACAGCTCTGCAGCTTTTCAGAGTTTAAGGAACGAGATCTGAGGGTTTAAGTGATTTAATGACATGAAATCAGCACTTTTCTTATGCATTTAGTCTTTATTTTGTTGTCTAGTGTTACAAAAGGAGTCTTTCTGTTAAGCCCCGTTTATCTGCCTGCACAGTAAGTTTGAGTTTCAGGTTTTATTTTTGGATTAAGCAATAAAGGTTTAGCGTTGATGACCTGGGTCAGTCGTTTTGCTCGTTTGCGGCGAGCGTGGGGGTTTAGATGCTGACGTGCTCCTTCGCAGGACTGAAGTTACAGAGTATCAGTAGCTGAGAAAATATCTGAGAGTCCTGCCTGAGATTCCAGCGAATAGAAAACATGTCATTAAGTCGCTGCAGCTTTTCATCACAGGACAACACAGTCACCGTCTCTGAGTGTCAGGTTTTCATTTAAAACTGCTTGAACACAACACGCAAAAAGTATAAATATCTACTAATTATATGAAATGTTTTAAACACCTGCAGGTTTGGCAGTTGGACTCGGCTTTGGAACGATTGCTGAAGTTGCCAAGAAAACTTTAAAACCTCAAAAACAAGGTGAGGAGAGAAATAATTTAGTTCAGAATCAGAGTCAGAATTTTTTTTACCAATCCCTATGAAGAAGTTGGGTTCTAAGTGTGACTTGCAAAGTTTGGTCCACCAATAATAGCAATATTTTGAACATGATTATGTATTTTACAAGAAACTAACTGAGTTGTTTTAGTGCGAGATTGTTCGTTTTGTCGTCTGTTGGAAAATCTTTTTAATGCTCCTTAAATAAATGGGCCATTCCAACTCAGGGATGGAATTTTGTCAAATTTATATCTTATTTTGGGAAATATTTTACAATATTCATGTTGTTCCAGGTCAAAAGGGCACATATATGATAAAGATGAATAAATGATGAACGACTATGTAGCAGACAGAGCCCTTAAAATAAAAAAAAGAAAGAAAAACCAGAGAAGCTTGGGTAGTACAATGCTAAATCAAAGATGTAAGAAAAGAAAGACAGACAGTGATTGAGTTTAATTTTGTTTTTCAGGTGATAAAAAGTCCATATTGGACTCCAGCACCTTCCTCTCTGAAGCCAACGCTGAAAGAATCGTGCGGACGCTTTGTAAAGTTCGAGGTGCTGCTCTGAAAATCGGACAAATGCTCAGTATTCAAGGTGAGATGAACTCAGATATTATTTATGTTTCAGTATGAAGGAAGTTTTCTTCACACTCACTGACAGTAAATCCCTCCCGTGTGTCAGGGTGTAAATAGAAGTTTAATTCCCATCAAACACAAACTGTAAACTGACCCTCACTCTTCCCAAAGAGTCTTCATCATGTTTCTGAGTCAGACTCTCTGGCAGACGAACGAAACTCTTTCACCATCAGGGAAATGTCATCACTTAAAATAAACCTTGAGCCAGCTGCACACAATAAGTGCCATTCCTGCCGAGCTATTGTCGGCAACCGAGGCCAAACTGTTCACTTTAAATGGCGCAGTTACTGCACCGTCATGTTATGTTCCCAGACTCTCACAGCACAGGTTGTGTCTGTTGTTTTAATGTCGTGTATTTCCTCCTTTAACATCAATGACAGTTTGAAGTCTTTTGTGCTCGTTGTGGATGAGGGTCTTTATTTTCTCAGATGGTAAAACTGACCATTCTTCTTGGCAAAAAGCCTCCAGTTCCTGTAAATTCTTGCTCTGTCTTGCATGAACTGCAGGTTTGAGATCTCGAGACTGAGATGGCCACTCCAGAACCTTCACTTTATTCTGCTGTAGCCAATGTGAGGTTAAAGACTTCAAGCTGTCATCGATGTTTGAGGGTACCCTGCTCAACTAAATGATGAAATTGTTGAAAACTACCTTTGCAAGAGAAACAATCCAAGTGGTGAAAAATGGCAAAAACAGCAAAAAGTAGCAATAACAATAATTTTAAGATGGCCAAAAATGGTCAAGAAGCAGCAAAAATTTGGAGGAAACTTGAGAAATACTCAGAAAGTAGCAAGTAATGGTCCAAAAGTGGTAAAAAAATAGAGTGAAACGTGACCAAACTGGCCCAAAAGCAACAATAATTGGCAAGAAAATTGGTCAGGAGACTGGGATGGCCACTCCAGAACCTTCACTTTATTCTGCTGTAGCCAACGGCAGGTCCACTTGTCCTTGTGTTTTGGATCATTGTCATGTGTGAACGTCCAAGTACGTCTCATGTGCAGCTTCTGGGCTGATGAGTGTAAATTTTCCTCCAGTATTTTCTGATAACATGCTGCATTCATCCTTCATTCATCAGTTTGGACCAAGTTTCCTGAGCCTTTGTACGAGTGTGTAGGGGTTTTGTAGTCACTTCCACCTCCGTGTTTCACAGTAGGAATGGTGGACCTTTCATCATAGGCCTTGTTGACTCCTCTCCAAATGGAACAATGTTTATGGTTGTGGACAAAAAGTTCACTTTTGCTCTCATCACTCCAAATGACTTTGTTCCAGAAGTTTTGAGGCTCGTCTCTGTGCTGTTTGGCGTATTGTAAGCGAGATTCTATGACTATCCAGCCTATTTTTCCTTAATTGCCTCCTTATTGTGCATCTCAAAATGTTCTTTCAGAGAGTCCTGTATTTCAGCTGAAGTTATTTGTGGATTTTTTTTGCATCCAGAACAATTTTCCTGTCAGTTGTAGCTGAAATGTTTGTTGGTCTACCTGACCGTGGTTTGGTTTCAACAGAATCCCTCATTTTCCACTTCTTCGTTAGAGTTTGAACTCTGCTTATTGGCATCCTCAGTTCCTTGGATATCTTTTTATATGCCTTTCCTGTTTGATACAGTTGGATTAACTTTTCCTGCAGAAACTTTGACAGTTTTTTGCTCTTCTCATGACTCAGAATCCAGAAATGTCAGTGCAGCACTGAGTAAACATGCAAGTGTCTGTCAGGAGCTCAGAAACTCACTGACCTTTTATTCACACACACTGATTACAAACAAATAGATCACAGGTGAGGATGGTTGTATCTGTTACATTGAACAGCAGCGTCCTTCTAAATTGAAAAGTGCACAGTCTGGATTTCTCGATGTAATGTTTCTAGGCATTTTTGCTTTTATTGGCACAGCTGAAGGGAGACAGGAAATGTGAGCAACAGATAGTGAAGGGAAGAAATGCCAAAGAGGGTCATGACCTGGAGAGAAACCAACTCGTACTGCAGTGAGGAGAAAAACCACGAGGTCAACAACGCCCTGATGGTCTCACACTCTGAACTCACTGCCAATTTAAAAAAGAAGTATAGAGACATTTTTACTTTTGGCTTTAAGATTGTGTGGTTGAAAATCAGTCTGTAGAATACATCACAAAGACAAGATATTTAATAATAGCAAATATTTGCACAGAAACAAAGTTTTTCAGTTTGAACATAGAATATCTTGTCTTTGTGGTGTATTATATTGAGTTTAGGTTGAAGAGGATTCAAAAGTCATTGTATTCTGCTTTTATTTACATTTTACACAACATCCAAACTCTATTTGAATTGGAATTGTATTTACAGATTTGTCTTTTCAACGCAAGTTTTTGCACAAGACACAATCCAAGAAATTTTTCTCAAAATGCTTGAAAAAAACATCCACCCTGAAAAAGTCATAAATTTGAGATTTAAAATGTCATACTCCAGATAAAAAGTGAAAATAAAGAAAAAGTAATGTAAAAACTACAAAATAAAAAGTAAAAATTTTGAGATAAAAAAGTCAAAACAATGTGATTAAGAATTCACAATTCTAAGATAAAAGTGGTAATTCTCAAGTAAAAAGTGGTTATTTTGAGATCAAAAAGTCAAAAAGTTGAGGCAAAAGTCAAATTTATGAGTTAGAAAGTGAAAATTTTCAGATGAAAAGTCAAAATAAAGAGATATTAATGTCAAAACTATGAGATAAAAAGTCAAAAGTCTCAAATGAAAAGTCTTATTTTGTTAACGAAAAGTCAAAACTATGAGATGAAAAAGTCATTATTATGAAATAAAAGTCATTATTGAGATTTTATTGAGATAAAAAATCAAAAGTCTCAGATGAAAAGCCTTTTTTAGCTAAAAATGTCAAAAATATGAGAGGAAAAAGTTAATATTTTACGAGGAAAAAGTCATAAATGTGAGATATAAAAATGTCAAAACTATGAAATAAACTGTTGAACCTAAGAGATAAAAAGAGTTTTAAAACCCAAATTTTTTCAGTTTTAAAACCCAAATTTTTTTCAGTTTTGATATTTTATTTTTCAGTAATAAAACTTTTTTTCAGTAATTACCCTAATTTTTTTCATTTTTAATACTTTATTTTTCAGTAATAAAACTTTTTTTTTTTCAGTAATAACTCTAAAATAACTGATAAAAAATCAAAAGTCTCAGATGAAAAGTCTTTTTTTAGCTAAAAATGTCAAAACTATGAAATAAACAGTTGAACATTTGAAATAAAAGTCATTATTGGGATTAAAAAAAGTCAAAACAATGAGATAAAAAGTCATTTTTTTTTAAATAAAAGTCATTATTGTGATTAAAAAAAGTCGAAACTATGAAATAAAAAGTCATTATTTTGAAATAAAAGTCATTATTGAGATTTTATTGAGATAAAAAATCAAAAGTCTCAGATGAAAAGTTTTTTTTTTAGCTAAAAAATTCAGAATATGAGAGGAAAAAGTTAATAGTTTTGGAGGAAAAAGTCATAAATGTGTGATATAAAAATGTCAAAACTATGAAATAAAAAGTCATTATTTTGAAATAAAAGTCATTATTGGGATTAAAAAAAGTCAAAACTATGAGATAAAATGTGAAACCCATGAGATCAAGTCAAAATTTTGAGTTAAAAAAGTCAAAACTATAAGATAGAGAATCAATATCTTTTCAGAGAAAAAGTCATTAATTTGAGATTTCAAAAGTCATGTTTCCTCAGTGACTCATTTTCACTTTTAAATCCCGATGTTTTCTGTCCATAGACGACGCCTTCATCAACCCACAGTTGGCCAAAATCTTCGAGCGAGTTCGACAAAGTGCAGACTTCATGCCTGCGAAACAGATGATGGTAAAGTACAGAGAACAAATGTTAAACTTCACACTTCAACAACAGGAAGTGGATAAAAAACATATTTCTGAGAGAAGAATTATGTTTTCTAACAGATTTCAGTAGTTGACCAACATTTCAAAGTTTTTAGGTTCATTATTTTTTAGTATTTTTAATTTGAGCACCCAAAAATGTCAGGTGGCGCAACCAAATATATGAAAATATATTTATATGTTCCTGTTATTTTTTCAGTGTGAAATTATTGGCAAGTATCTCTCAAGTGTCTGTAGTGACTCATACATTTTCATTTTGTGTGTTTCATTTCTTTTATTTGTGAATAAGATAAATAATTTGATGTTAAAATAACATTTCACATTATTACATTGGTTGTNCCACCTGACATGGAAATTGTTCCAGTCACCAATGAAGTGAAAAAACCTTTTTTATCAGTATTTCAGAGAAATCTACAAACTTTTCCACTTGGTCACAAATGTCATTTGGGCTCCTCTGGCTGATGCAGTTTCCTGTTTCCTGTTTTATTCTCTTCACTTTAAAATAAAAGTCTAATGTTACGGTTGCACCACCCTGACATTTGACAAGGTGAAAATTACGGGACAAAAGTTTTTTACATTTCTCAACAGCTTTAAAATTCTTCTTATTTGCAAAGAATGTTTTATTTAAAAAGGTTCAAGCATAAAATAATGCCACTGTGTTTTTAATTTCCATTTACAATAACTGACGTTCAATTTTTAGAGTTTAATTACTGTGGATACTTGTCAGGACGGTTGCACCACCTGACATTTTGGGGGTTTGAGGAACCAAAACACAAAAAATACATGTTATATTTTAATAGTTTAAAGATGAAATACTAGATGTGATGAAATACTCAATTCATGATAGAAGGAAATATTACACTCGGACGTCACGTCATTGACCCTTCTCTCTTTTTTGCAGAAAGCCATCAGCAGTGACCTCGGCCCAAACTGGAGGGACAAACTGGAATACTTTGAGGAAAAACCGTTCGCAGCGGCGTCGATCGGTCAGGTTCATCTGGCGAGACTGAAGAACGGCAGAGAGGTGGCCATGAAGATCCAGGTAACAACAGAAATCAAACACACTCTGATGTAAACACCAGGAAAAAGCTGATTAATCACGTTTTCTTTCAGTATCCTGGAGTCGCCAAGAGCATCGACAGTGACGTGAATAACATCATGACTGCCCTGAGCTTGAGCAAGGCACTGCCCGAAGGTGAAAGAGTCTGAATGTGATTTATCAGTTTTATCCAGTTTTTATCTTTTAAACACAGGCAGCTGTTGTGTTTTCCATCTGTGTGACACGTGTTCTCCTCTTCTCTCAGGTCTGTTTCCTGAACACCTGATCGAGGTCATGAGTCGTGAGCTGGCGCTGGAGTGCGATTACATAAGAGAAGCCAAATGTGCCAGAAAGTTCCAGTGAGTTGTGTTTTCTTAGTCTTACGACACACACCCCGACTAGGATTAAGTTTGAATGTAGTTTCTAAATGTAACTTGTTCTCACTTGTTCCTCGACTGAACCTTTCAAAATAAGGGCGGCGTTTCCTGTCACTGTTATTGACACGAATGAGCTGTTACACTGTTCAGTGTGAGGTCAAAATCAGGCTTAACAAACATCCTCTTTACCTGATTATTATATATATAATTAAATATGTCCCGCTTTTTTTAATTATCTCCAGTCTCATTTATGAGTTAAAAGTCATACTTTTTGGATAAAAATGTCTAATTTTGAAATTAAATGTTAAAATTATTTTGAAAAGTAA
Organism: Thalassoma bifasciatum; assembly: GCA_008086565.1. Classification (NCBI taxonomy): domain Eukaryota; kingdom Metazoa; phylum Chordata; class Actinopteri; order Labriformes; family Labridae; genus Thalassoma; species Thalassoma bifasciatum. The sequence continues at coordinate 170,215 of RPOG01001088.1, read as the reverse complement.
AAAAAAAAGAGTTAAAAAGTCACATTTATGAGTTTAAAAGTCATACTTTTTGGATAAAAATGTCAAATTTTGAGATTATATGTCAAAATTATGAGAAAAAAGTCAGAATTTTGAGATAAAATGTAGAAATTTTGAATTTTCATTTCATCAATTTGACTTTTTTTCTCAAAGTTTTGACTCAACATTGGCAAAAAAAAAAAAAAAAAAAAATCATCACTTGATGTTTAACTGGTGGAAATTGGCTTCTTCACCTTTTGTTTACATTACAGAAGTTTTTCACCTCAAACAGAAAAGAAGTGTTTTAAATAAACGTTTGGGTGATGAAACTATTTTGTCATCTTTGAGGATCTTTTGGTTTTTTTTACGTTACAACATGACCCTGTTTTGTTGAAACCAATGAGAAATTGTAGTAGGTGGGATTTTATAAAATTCCTCAAAATTATCCATGTTTTTTCCTCAGCTTGTTCTACAGACCAGTGATATTTATAACAAGTCGCTCCACTGGGCTACTGGCATTATTCTGATGCACCAACCTGAAAGTACAGTTAAGAGATTTAAAAAAAGAAAATCAAAACTTTGAGATAAAAGTCAAAATTTTGAGATAAAAAGCCAAAATTATTTTTTTAAAATTGTTGTTTTGGGATAAAAAAAAAAGTCAAATTTATAATCTTAAGACTAAAAGGTCAAAATTAAGAGATGGTAATGTCAAAAATTTTGGATTAAATGTCACAATTTTTGGATAAAAAGTCATTATTTTGAGTTAAAAAAGTCAAAACAATGTGATAAAAATTCAAATTTCTTAGATAAAAGTGGTAATTTTATGAAAAAAAGTCATAGGTATGAGATAAATGTTGTTATTTCAGATAAAAAAATTGTTATTTTGAGATGTAAAAAGTCAAGTTTATGAGTGAAAAAGTCAAAAACTTTAGATGAAAAGTCAAATTAAGAGATATTAATGTCAGAACTATGAGATAAAAAGTCAAAGTCTCAGATGAAAACTGTTTTTTTTTAGATAAAAAAAAAATCAAAACTATGAGATAAAAAGTCAAAATTTTGAGTTAAAAAAATCAAAACTACAAGATAGAAAGTATGCAAGTACATTAAAAACATTCAGATATTCATATTCGCGTCTTTTGCATTAAATTATTTGAAAAAAGCCAAAAATCCTGATAAAAAGTTGATATTTTGAGATAAAAAAGTCAAAATTTCGAGATAAAGTCGAAGTTATCACAATAAAAGTCAAAAAATGAGTTGAAAAGTCACATTTATGAGTTAAAAAATTATATTTCTTTAGATAAAAATGTCAGATTTTTGGATTATATGTTGAATAATCATAAAAATGTCAAATAAACGTGTATTAAAAAGTCACATTTATGAGTTAAAAAGTTGTGTTTTTGAGATAAAAGGTCAACATTTTTTAGATAAAGTCAAAGTTATTACAAAACAGTTGGAAAAAAGTATGAGTTAAAGACATTTTTTCAGATTAACTATCAAATTTGGAGGTTTTATATCAACATTTTTTCAAAAAGCCAAAAAATTTGAGTTAAAAAAGTCGAAACAATGTGATAAAAATTCCAAAGTCCAAACTATGAGATAAAAAGTCAAAAGTCTCAGATGAAAAGTCATAAATTTGAGAAATTAAAATGTCAAAACTATGAAATAAACAGTTGAACCTAAGAGATAAAAAGTCACAATTTTGAGTTAAAAAAAACTCAAAACTACAAGATAGAAAGTCAATATTTTTTCAGAGAAAAAGTTATAAATCTGAGATTTCAAAAGTCAAAATCCAGATAAAAAGTCAAAATTAAGAGACAGTTATGTCAAAACCATGAAATGAAAAGTCAAAATTCTCTGGTAAAAAATCTCCGTTTTGGGATAAAAAAAAGTCAAAACCATAAAATAAAAAGTCAAAATTCTCAAATGAAGTCTTAATATTGAGCCAAAAAAGTCAATATTTTTAAATTGCCCTAATATTAACTCTAAATAAGCCAAATAAGAACAAAAATAGCAGGTTAACTGGAGTGAACATTTTTCTAAAGGAGCTTGTAAATTTTTCTGTTTCTAGTTTTTAAACAAAGTGAAGTTTTCCAGCTGAAAGATTTAATCCAGTATTTACCCTTTAGATTTGTTATATACTTTTAAAAGTCAGTCAAAGATGTTTCTGTGACCAGTTTTCACACCAGCAGCAGCAGCTTTGTCGTCCTGTGTCCCAGAATAATCTGACAAACCTCAGGTATGTGTGTGTGTGTGTGTGTGTGTGTGTGTGTCAGGTCCAGGTGTGTGTTTAACTCTGGTTTGTGTGACAGGGAGCTGCTGAAGGGTCACCCTTTCTTCTACGTCCCCGACGTCATCGACGAGCTGAGCAGCCCGCACGTCCTCACCACGGCGCTGGTGCCTGGTTTCCCCCTGGACCGAGCCACCGACCTTTCCCAGGAGCTGAGGAACGAGGTATGAGGTCACACAGGTGCACGACCGTTTACACCTGGATCCTGCCAACACGCCGCCCGCTGTGTGACCTCTGCGTTTGGCACCACACGCTCCCAAAGTCAGCACAGCACAGAGCGTCAAGGTCACAGTTTATCATCTTAGAATAATAAAAATAACTAGAGGAGGGGGGGCGCATTTCCTCGCAGCAAATTCAGGATGTTGAAATGCTGAAGCACAACCGAACAATAGATGGGTCAATGACAAAAAGAGGGTCTAAAAACTTATTTTTAAAAAGTTCTTTGAAAATGGATAAAAAACATATTTCTGAGAGAAGAATTATGTTTTCTAACAGATTTCAGTAATTGACCAACATTTCAAAGTTTTTAGGTTCATTATTTTTTAGTATTTTTAATTTGAGCACCCAAAAATGTCAGGTGGTGCAACCAAATATATGAAAATATATTTATATGTTCCTGTTATTTTTTCTGTGTGAAATTATTGGCAAGTATCTCTCAAGTGTCTGTAGTGACTCATACATTTTCATTTTGTGTGTTTCATTTCTTTTATTTGTGAATAAGATAAATAATTTGATGTTAAAATAANTCAGTATTTCAGAGAAATCTACAAACTTTTCCACTTGGTCACAAATGTCATTTGGGCTCCTCTGGCTGATGCAGTTTCCTGTTTCCTGTTTTATTCTCTTCACTTTAAAATAAAAGTCTAATGTTACGGTTGCACCACCCTGACATTTGACAAGGTGAAAATTACGGGACAAAAGTTTTTTACATTTCTCAACAGCTTTAAAATTCTTTTTATTTGTAAAGAATGTTTTATTTAAAAAGGTTGAAGCATAAAATAATGCCACTGTATTTTTAATTTCCATTTACAATAACTGACATTCAATTTTTAGACAAATTAATGACACCTATGAACAGTCCTGCCAACGTGGTGGACTGTAAAACCCCCAAACTCCTTGGTTTTGTGTTTTTTGTACAATATAAAATTATCAAATTTCTACAGTTCAAATAACACAGGTTTCATAGAATAAAGAAATACATGTGATGAAATACTCAATTCATGATGGAAGGAAATATTGCACTCAGACACAAATAATAAGGTAAAAAGATTGGAGTTATAATAAGAATGAGAAGACGACAACATATTAAAGGTAAAAAAAAAAAAAAAAATTGTTTCTCTCTCTGTTTTTTTTTTCCAGATTTGTGAGCAGATTTTGTTTTTGTGCCTGAGGGAACTTTTTGAGTTCAGATATATGCAAACTGATCCAAACTGGTCCAACTTCTTCTTTGATCCACGGGAACATAAGGTCCGTTCTTTCTCCTCTCTACGAGTTTGATGATGGTTTTTGTTGGAAAAAGTATCATTTATTGTTATTTGCTTCTTAAAAACATCTGTTCTTTAATCTCCAGGTGGCGCTGTTGGATTTCGGGGCGACGCGAGGGTTTGATAAGAGCTTCACAGACACTTACATCGAGGTGAGAAGATTTAGAGATTTATTTCAGTTTCACTTTACAGTTTCATCCATTTCTTTATCAAACTTTTTTTTAATGGAATAGCAACATAAAAGAAACATGTCTTGGGCTTTTACACCCTTTAATTCTTCAAGTAAAAGACATAAAGCCTCCAATAATACCTTTAAACAGTGATTAGCCCCCTGGTGGAACGTGAGGGTATTGCAAGTATGATTTTAATGAATGGTATTTATGTAAAGATACAAGGTACAGATGAATTACTAAAGATGAAAATATACAGATGTATGTTAAGAATATAAAAGCTCAGTGCAGTTTTCAAGTAAATTAAAAACATTCAGATGTTCATATTCACGTCTTTTGCATCAAAATTATTTGAAAAAAGCCAAAAATCCTGATAAAAAGTTGAGATTTTGTGAGAAAAAAGTAAAAGCAATGAGATAGAAAGTCAAAAAATTCAGACAAAAAGTTGATTTTTTGAGATAAAAAATGTCAAAATTTTGGGATAAAGTTGAAGTTATTACAAAAGAAATTCAAAAAAATGAGTTGAAAAGTAAAAAAATGAGTTATAAAGTCATATTTTTTAAATAAAAGTCAAATTTTGGGATTATATGTCAAAATTATTACAAAAAAGTCAAATAAATGTGTATTAAAAAGTCACACTCATAAGTGAAAAAGTCATGTTTGAGATAAAATGTCAAAATTTCGAGATAAAGTCGAAATTATAACAAAACAATCAGAAAAAAGTATGAGTTAAAGACATTTTTTCAGATTAAATGTCAAATTTTGAGGTTTTATATCAACATTTTTTCAAAAGGCTAAAAAATATGAGTTAAAAAAGTCTCATTTATGAGTTAAAAGTCATACTTTTTGGATAAAAATGTCCAATTTTGAAATTAAATGTCAAAATTAATTTGAAAAGTTAAAAAGAAAAAGAGTTAAAAAGTCACCTTTTTGAGTTTAAAAGTCATACTTTTTCGATAAAAATGTCAAATTTTGAGATTATATGTCAAAATTATGAGAAAAAAGTCAGAATTTTGAGATAAAAAGTAGAAATTTTGAATTTTCATTTCACTAATTTGACTTTTTTTCTCAAAGTTTTGACTCAACACAGGCAAAAAAAAAAAATCATCACTTGATGTTTAACTGGTGGAAATTGGCTTCTTCACCTTTTGTTTTCGTACAGAAGTGATTTTAAAACGTCATAATACAGTCAAAAAAGTCAAAATTAAGAGAAAGTAATGTCAAAACTATGAAATAAAAAGTAATTTTAGTCACATTTGGGATAAAAAACAAGTCAAACCAATGAATTAAAAAGTCAAAATTTTGAGTTAAAAAAGCCAAAATTCTAATATAGTAATGTCAAAATTTTTGGATGAAAAGTCATAATTATAGGATAAAAATAGTCAAAACAATGTGATAAAAATGTATAATCCTTAGGTAAAAGTGGTAATTTTATGAAAAAAGTCAAAAGTAGGAGATAAAAAGTTATAATTTTCAGATAAAAAGCCAATTTATGAGTTTAAAAGTCAAATCTTGAGATTAAAAGTTAAAATAAAGAGATATTAATGTCCAAACTATGAGATAAACAGACAAAAGTCTCAGATGAAAAGTCATAAATTTGAGACATAAAAATGTCAAAACTATGAAATAAACAGTTGAACCTAAGAGATAAAAAGTAAAAATTTTGAGTTAAAAAAGAGTCAAAACTACAAGATAGAAAGTCAATATTTTTTCAGAGAAAAAGTGATTAATCTGAGATTTCAAAAGTCAAAATTAAGAGAAAGTTATGTCAAAACCATGAAATCAAAAGTCAAAATTCTCTTGTAAAAAGTCTTCTATTTGGGATAAATATTCTCAAATGAAGTCTTAATATTGAGACAAAAAAAAGTACAGAAGTTTTTCACCTCAAACAGAAAAGAAGTGTTTTAAATAAACGTTTGGGTGATGAAACTATTTTGTCATCTTTGAGGATCTTTTGGTTTTTTTACGTTACAACATGACCCTGTTTTGTTGAAACCAATGAGAAATCGTAGTTAAATGAAAGGTTTGGTGATAAAACGTCAGGGTTTGCATTTGAAATGTATTGTAATTGGAGCAGTGATAAAAAAGATGAACTAGTTGAAGATTTTCATGTGTAAACTTTAATTTTTCCTACAGATCATAAATGCAGCAGCACAACAGAACAGAGACGGTGTTTTGCAGAAATCCAGAGACATGAAGTTTCTCACAGGATACGAATCAAAGGTAAAAAACCAGCAGAAAAACAGCATCTTTTATCTGTTACAATCATTTAAAACATCTTAAACGAGTCAACATTTGACATAAATGTGTGACTGTGAGAGGAAGCTGGAGCCTGAAGAGGGAACAGACACATTTACTGAGAGAAAAACTCCACAATAGACCACAACATGAATCTGAAACAGGAAACTTTTCAACTTCTGCAACACTGAAACCAGAAATCCATCATTATATGATCTGTACTGACACCTGCTGGTGAAGAAGAGGGACTGCAGCAACAAGGACAAAGCAGTTTTCTGAGCAAAGGAAAAGAAAATTTACAGACATTCTTGCACAAAACATTTACTCACAAAAGAAAAACAAACTTTGGAACTAAAAAAGGAGCCCAGGTTTATTTTTGGGTCAATGACAAAAAGAGGGTCTAAAAACGTATTTTTAAAAAGTTCTTTGAAAATGGATAAAAACATATTTCTGAGAGAAGAATTATGTTTTCTAACAGATTTCAGTAGTTGACCAACATTTCAAAGATTTTAGGTTCATTATTTTTTAGTATTTTTAATTTGAGCACCCAAAAATGTCAGGTGGTGCAAACAAATATATGAAAATATATTTATCTCTCAAGTGTCTGTAGTGACTCATACATTTTCATTTTGTGTGTTTCATTTCTTTTATTTGTGAATAAGATAAATAATTTGATGTTAAAATAACATTTCACATTATTACATTGGTTGTACCACCTGACATGGAAATTGTTCCAGTCACCAATGAAGTGAAAAAACCTTTTTTATCAGTATTTCAGAGAAATCTACAAACTTTTCCACTTGGTCACAAATGTCATTTGGGCTCCTCTGGCTGATGCAGTTTCCTGTTTCCTGTTTTATTCTCTTCACTGTAAAATAAAAGTCTAATGTTACGGTTGCACCACCCTGACATTTGACAAGGTGAAAATTACGGGACAAAAGTTTTTTACATTTCTCAACAGCTTTAAAATTCTTTTTATTTGCAAAGAATGTTTCATTTAAAAAGGTTGAAGCATAAAATAATGCCACTGTGTTTTTAATTTCCATTTACAATAACTGACATTCAATTTTTAGAGTTTAATTACTGTGGATACTTGTCAGGACGGTTGCACCACCTGACATTTTGGGGGTTTGAGGAACCAAAACACAAAAAACATGTTATATTTTAATAGTTTAAAGATGTGTTCAAATAACACAGGTTTCATAGAATAAAGAAATACATGTGATGAAATACTCAATTCATGATGGAAGGAAATATTGCACTCGNGAGGAGCCGTTTGACTTTGGCGCTCAGAGCACGACCGAGCGGATCCACAGCCTGATCCCCGTGATGCTGAGGGAGCGACTCACGCCCCCCCCTGAAGAAACCTACTCCCTCCACCGAAAGATGGGCGGCTCCTTCCTCATCTGCTCCAAACTCAAGGCTAAAATCCCCTGTAAGAAAATGTTCCAGGAGGCCTACGGAAACTACTGGAAGACCTCGAACTGAAGCCAGATACTGTTCAACCACGTTTTTCTGGTTTTCTTAACTCAAACATTCTCACCTGGGAGGATATTTCTGTGAAACCTGGGACAGAAAAAGTCACTCGCGCTTTCTATTCCATCACATAACGTGAACAAAACTTCAGACTAAATCAAACTAATGTGTGAAAATGATCGAGATGACCTGTTACTTTTGTTTAAATGAACATATGATGCTTATTTTGCAGTCTAACTGTGTGTCTGTATGTTTTGAAGAGTTGTGTTTCATCTGACCTGGACTGTCAGCTGAAATAAACTGACTCTAAATGTCACAAGAAAGTGAAGCTTTTTGGATTAATTTATACATTTATATTTACAATTAGCAATGATTTATAGTCCTTTTCTCAGAGAATATGAATAATAACACAAAAACTTTTCTGTCACTCATGGTTAGTGGTCTTTTTAAATTCAAAATGACAACAGAAACTTCCAAAATGACCCTGATAGAAAGTTTCTTAATAGCGTGTATTTCCCCTTTTAACATCAATGACAGCTTGAAGTCTTTTGTGCTCGTTGTGGATGAGGGTCTTTGTTTTCTTTACATTCTTCTTGGCAAAAAGCCTCCAGTTCCTGTAAATTCTTGCTCTGTCTTGCATGAACTGCAGGTTTGAGGTCAGGAGACTGAGATGGCCACTCCAGAACCTTCACTTCATTCTGCAGTAGCCAATGTGAGGTTAAAGACTTCAAGCTGTCATTGATGTTTGAGGGTACCCTGCTCAACCAAATGATGAAATTGTTGAAAACTACCTTTGCAAGAGAAACAATCCAAGTGGTGAAAAATGGCAAAAACAGCAAAAAGTAGCAATAACAATAATTTTAAGATGGCCAAAAATGGTCAAGAAGCAGCAAAAATTTGGAGAAAACTTGAGAAATACTCAGAAAATAGCAAGAAATGGTCCAAAAGTGGTGAACAATAAAGTGAAAAGTGACCAAACTGGCCCAAAAGCAACAAAAATTGGTCAGGAGACTGAGATGGCCACTCCAGAACCTGCACTTTATTCTGCTGTAGCCAATGGCAGGTCCACTTGTCCTTGTGTTTTGGATCATTGTCATGCGTGAACGTCCAACTACATCTCATGTGCAGCTTCTGGGCTGATGAGTGTAAATTTTCCTCCAGTATTTTCTGATAACATGCTGCATTCATCCTTCATTCATCAGTTTGGACCAAGTTTCCTGAGCCTTTGTAGCTCACACATCCCCAAAACATCAGTGATCCACCTCCGTGTTTCACAGTAGGAATGGTGGACCTTTCATCATAGACCTTGTTGACTCCTCTCCAAATGGAACAATGTTTATGGTTGTGGACAAAAAGTTCACTTTTGCTCTCATCACTCCAAATGACTTTGTTCCAGAAGTTTTGAGGCTTGTCTCTGTGCTGTTTGGCGTATTGTAAGCGAGATACTTTGACCATCCAGCCTATTTTTCCTCAAGTGCCTCCTTATTGTGCATCTTAAAAAAACATTCAGAGAGTCCTGTATTTCAGCTGAAGTTATTTGTGGGTTTTTCTTTGCATCCTTAACAATTTTCCTGGCAGTTGTAGCTGAAATGTTTGTTGGTCTACCTGACCGTCATTTTCCACTTCTTCATTAGAGTTTGAACTCTGCTTATTGGCATCCTCAGTTCCTTGGATATCTTTTTATATCTCTTTCCTGTTTTATTCAGTATAATTACCATCTCCTGCAGATCCTTGAACAATCTATTTTGCTTTCCCCATGACTATAAATCCAGAAATGTCAGTGCAGCACTGGGTAAAGATGCAAGTGTCTGTCAGGAGCTCAGAAACTCACTGACCTTTTACACACCACTAACCATGAATGACAGAAAAGTTTTCTTGTGTTATCATTCAGATCCTCTGAAAAATGGCAGAGAAATTATAAATTCTGTTGGGGTATGTAAACTTATGTAAACAGCATTAAATAGTATTAAACCACAAAAACGACTAAATATAATTAGAGAGGTACAGTGCCAACAAAATGCAATGATTTATTTCATGTTCCACATTTTCTTATGTTGTTACTTTGTAGAAATAAGTTGTCAATTTGACATTAAAGAGGATTTTTTTCTGGTCACAAAAGCCAAATTTTGTTTCGCATGATAAATTTAAAAAAGCAGTTAAAGGGTAAAACATCCAAAAGGGTAAAAACTTTTTACAGGCACTATAGCTGAATTTTTACTGACGTGTTAGGAGTCACATGAATTGTTGTAAACACAAAACCTTGAAGTGTTTTTTTTCTGGAGTAACCAGTGTCTGAGTCTCTGTCATTCGTCTTTTTCTCGTCCTTTTTCTTTAATGCTCCACTTGGACGGTGACGCTGGAGAATCCAAACTCGGAGCGCAGCAGCTTTGTCGTCTTCATGAGGATTTTCTGTGAATCAGAATTTTCTTCTGGAGACACAAATATAAAATATTAAAGCCCATTATCATCTTAATCTGTGCTCAGCAAAATCTTGTTCCAGTTCAGAACAAGCTGTGAGGAATTTAGTTCCGATTGAATTAGAAACAATGGGTTCAATTTATGTCATATTTAAGGGTGGTATCGTGTCATGAATAAAGTCGTGAAAGTAAATCATGAGATAAAAAGATATTAGAATTAAATTAGATTAAATCGTGATGTCAGAATACCAGATAAACTTTTTTGCAATAGATGTTTAATACTCTATACTAGTGTTACTTAACCCTGATCAACCAATGAGACAAATTGTTGAAACTTATCCTTACAAGACAAACAATCTAAGTGGTCAAAAGGGGCAAAAGCAGCAAAAAATACCATTATTCATAAATTTAAGCTGACAAAAATGGGTTAAAATGAGCAAAAATTATAAAAAAAATTGGGTGGAAAATTGAGAAATACTCAGAAGTGTGTGGGGAAATACCAACATTAATTCATTTGAAGTGAATAAAATGGCCAAAAACTAAAAAAAAAATTGCTAAGAAATACTGAGTAAACTTTGAAAATAGTCAGATGGTAGCAACCATGAGAAAAAAGCAACAAAAAGCAGAGAAAAATGTAAAAATGGCCAAAGGCAACAAAAAGAAAGGCAAGAAGGTTTGAAGAAAAAAAATTTAATTGTGAGACAGTAGCTAAAAGTTATGGGGAAAAACTGAAAGTGACTAAAATGGTCAAAACCAACAAAAATTGGCAAGAAAGTTCTCAGAAAACTTGAAAATAGTCAGAAGACAGCAACAAGGGAGAAAAAAAAAGCGACAAAAAAAAAGTTAAAAAATAAATAGAAAAATGACCAATGGCAACAAAAAATGCAAGAAAGTCGGATTTAAACAGAAAAAATAGTCAGAAAGTAGCAAAAAATGGTTCAAAAGTGGTGGAAAAAAAGTGAAAAGTGACTAAAATGGGCAAAAATCAGTCATGAGTAGCAAAGAGGAAATGTCATGGGTTGTTGTTGTCGTGCCGTAATTAATGTCAATGTTCATTTCCAACCATGTGTTTGTTTAAAACACAGGACCTAGAAATAATCGTGCTAAAGAATTGCAATTGCAAAACAGGGAAAAATAATCACAGTTAGATTATTTTTGTAAATCGTTCAGCTCTACGTTATAGGTACAATAAAGGAAAAGCCTGTTTCTACCTTTAGACTGTGTGGTGTTGTGTGGTGAGGACACGGAGAGTTGGTTTTTACCTGTGGTCACATGAACAGAGAGTAAAGAATTATTGGTGTTCAGGCTCCAAATGTGTAAACTGTGAACGTCCAGGACTCCTCTGACGGACAGCAGACGGTTTCTGACAGCGCTGAAGTTTACGGACGGAGGAGAACCTGCAGGAAAAGAGGAGAACGTCAGTGATTTAGAGTGAAACTGTCATAACCTACAGTCATAACAATAATACTAAAAATATAGATGATGCTTTACCTTCCATCAGTATCCTGAAGATTTCTTTTGTGACTGGAAGTGTCGTTCCAACAACAAGAACCGAGAACAGGAACGTACAAATCGGATCTGCCACTTTGTATTCAGGCTGCAAGAAAACAGTCGTATAATTTACAATTTAGAACATCCATCCATTTTCTTAACCCTCTATCCTGCTATTCAGGGTCACAGGTGGCTGGAGCCTATCCCAGCTGTCATTGGGCGAGAGGCGGGGTTCACCCTGGATTGGTCGCCAGTCAATCGCAGTGGAGACAAACAACCATTCACGCACACACTCACACCTACTGGCAATTTAGAATAATCAATTAACCTAACGTGGGCATGTTTTTGGTCTGTGGGAGGAAGCCGGAGTACCAGGAGAGAACCCACACATGCAAACTCCACACAGAAAGGCCAACCATGCCCAAGGGAATCGAACCAGTGACCTTATTGCTGTGAGGCTGGAGCGTTACCCGCTGCACCACCATGCAGCCCAATTTATGACATATATTGTTTAATTATTTCTTGGTCCTCATCCTGTGTTTTTAAACAAACTGATGTAAGAAAATGAAAATTTTAGTCACATTTTCCTCACCACTTCTGGAACATTAATCTAACTACTATTGTTTTTCCCAGAAATATAATTTTTATTTTTTTGTGCTGTTATTTCTCGTTCCCCCATCCTGTGTTTTTGAACACTGGAAAATGAACATTAACATTACTAATGGCACGACAACAACCCATAACATTGCTTTTTTGCTACTCGTGACTCCTTTCTGCCAATTTTAATCCCTTTTAACTTTTTTCCCACCACTTTTGGACCATTTTTTTGCCTCTTTCTGACTATTCTTTTAGTTTAAACCCAACTTTCTTGCCATTTTTTGTTGCCTTTGGCTATTTTTACATTTTTTTCCATCAGTTTTTCCCCATTGTTGCTGCCTTATGACTATTTTCCAAGTCTTCTCAGAATTTTCTTGACAAATTTTTTTTTTTTTTTTTGCCATTTTAGTCATTTTTTCACCACTTTTGGATCATTTTTTTTGTACTTTCTGAGTATTTCTTGTGTTTTTTCCCAATTTTTTGGCCAAGTTTTGCTGCTTCTTGACCATTTTTGCCACTTTTAATCACATAGATTGTTCGTCTTGCAATGGTTAGTTTCAACTATTTGTCTCATTGGTTGATCAGGGTTGAGTAACACTGGTATAGAGATTTTCTGGTATTCTGACACAGGGTAAAGAAATATTGACCTGTTTTTGTCCAGAATATTGCAACAGGTCAAATTGTGATTCAGTCTAACTTGCGGTTAATTTCTCAGCCCTCCTCCTTTAGTGTTTCAGCACGGGGACACTGACCCAGAAGTGGATGATGCTGGCGGCCAACAGGACCCCCACACTTTGCAGCAGATCCCCAACGACGTGGATGAAAGCCGCCTTCACGCTGGCGTTACTGTGGCTGTGGTGGTGACTCTGCTGCTGTTTGTCTGTGTGAAAACTATGACTGTGTCCATGAGAAGCTCCAGACTGATGGAGGATCAGGACCATCCTTAGAGTTAAAAAAGGAGAAACAGTTCTCCACCATTATTGACTATTTCTTTAAAATGTAATAATTCTAGTTTGGACCTGATTAAACTTACAAAACGTTGACGAGCACAGCACATCCTGAGGTTATGAGCATGATGTGGCTGTCGATGTCGTAGTCTCCTTCACTGATCCTGTGAACGGCCGATACCAGCAGCAGAGCCGTCACCACCCAGATGGATAAAACTGACAGCAACATACCTAAAATCTCTGAGAGACACAGAACAAATACAACTAGAATCAAAAGTGTCTCCATTTCTGGCTCTGAACCTGATTTGTGTTGTTCCTCAGCACCTGCTCGATGCCAGCCAAACGTCATGTTGTGTGTTTGTGGCCTGGATGAAATCCACAGAGAGAAGAGGCTGATCACGATGCTGCCAAAGTCTGTCAGGAGGTGAGCTGCGTCCGTCATGATGGCCAAACTGTGAGCAGCGTATCCACCTGGAGGGAGGAGGGAGATTTGTACAGGTGAGGTGAAGAGGTGATAAAACAACAAACCCTAATTCCAATGAAGTCGGGACGTTGAGTAAAATGTAAATAAAAACAGAATACAATGATTTTCTAAACCTCTTCAATAGGAGACAGGTCTGGACTGCAGGCAGGTCAGTCTAGTAGCTGCACTCTTCTACTACGGAGCCACGCTGTTGTAACAGGAGCAGAATGTGTCTTGGTTTCATTGTCTTGCTGAAATAATCAGGGACGTCCCTGAAAAAGACAAAGTGTCTTGGATGGCAGCAGATGTTGCTCCAAAACCTGTTTGTACCTTTCAGCATTAATGCTGCCTTCACAGANTGACTTTGTCTTTGCATGGTAGAGTTTGAACTGTCACTTGTAGATGTAGTGATGAACTGTGTTAACTGACAATGGTTTTCTGAAGTGTTCCTGAGCCCACGTGCTAATATCCTTTACACAATGATGTGGGTTTTTAATGCAGTGCCGCCTGAGGGGTCAAAGGTCACGGCCATTCAATGTTGGTTTTGGGCCTTGCTGCTTACGTGCAGAGATTTCTCCAGATTCTCTGAATCTTTTGATGATATTATGGTCTGTAGATGATGAAATCCATCAATTCCTGCAGTTGGACAAAGTTGAGAAACATTGTTCTTAAACTGTTGGACTATTTGCTCACGCAGCTGTTGACAAAGTGGTGAACCTTTTGGGGATGCTCACCTGTTTTCAATCAACCTGTTCACCTGTGGAATGATCCAAACAGCTGTTTTTTCAGCATTCATCAACTTTACCAGACTTTTAGGAACGTGTTGAAGCACCAAATTCAAAATGAGTGAATATTTGCACATTAACATTAAAGTTTATCAGTTTAAACATTTAATATCTTGTCTTTGTGGTGAATTCAGTTGAATATAGGTTGAAGAGGATTTGCAAATCATTGTATTCTTTTTCACTCTACCAGTGATTGAGGCTTTAGGACAAATGTTGGAGGTAAAACCAGGTTTGATTAAAGCCCCTTTTTCTCACCAATCACCTCTCCAATCATGAAGACGAGGCTGATGAAGCAGGCGATGAGAAGTTTCCTTCTGGCCAAACGTCTCTCGTCGCTTTCAGCTCCTGACGTCGCGTCCGTCTCCTGGCACAGACGCTCAGGCCGCCACAGGCCGTCAGAGCTGGAGACTTCATCATCGCTGGACTCTGACGATGAGTCTGAGCAACGTTCACACGTGGAGCTCACCCTGAGAAAAAAGCTCTGGATAGTTTTCTAACAATACTCTGGAATAAGTGAAGCAAAGAGAAGAGGATACAAATAAAAAACGAACCACGTTAAAGGCTCCAGATGAGCTTCAATCAGCTGCTGTTTCTCTGTCTCCTCTGAAAGATCCATTTTCCTGCTCTGACTCCTCTCACTGGACTTTCTTTTAGTGAAATAGTTAAAGAGAATCTTGCCACCTGCTGTCACACGTGTTATCTGAACGGGGTGGAGCGCAACGGGAACCAATGACGGGTCACGGATCACCAACAGAGCAGTTGAAACAACAAAACGACTCCATAATGTCTTCACCCAAGTTTATTGATCCAACAGAAAACTGATGATACACAAACATTTTAAAATGCAGTCACAGAACAAAAAAAAACAAGGAATGTTGATTTAATGGTTTGATAAATAGGTTTTTTCAGATAAACATTAAAAAGAAGAAAAGTCCGTGTGGCACTTTTTTTGAGTCAAGTATCGTTTAGAATAAAATTATATTCCAGGGATTGTTGAAAGCTGTACATAAATAAAATAGATCATTCATAAAAGCAGATAAAATGTTTAAAATTTCTCTTAAATATCTGAACAAGATCCCATAAAAGCACAAACATCCTACGTAATCCTGCACCCAGCAAAAGTAGAACAATGTAAACAAAGACAGAGATGTTTTATTTTTAATGTGTTTTCCTAACAAACACTCAATTCATCATAAAACTTTCATTCAAAAATATATATATTTATATAAATCTGAATTTACATTAAAAAACATTCCTGATTGAGGCAAAATATAAAGATATATGAAGGCATGATGTCATCATTGCACACAGGCATGTACACAGAGATTTTAGTCCCATAATGGAAATGAATGTTTTTGACACATTTGGATAAAACTTTAACCCTTTACACTCCACCTTATTCTGGTTTATACACCATACTATGTTTTTAAAGCTTAAAACTGTAGAAGCATAAGATCAAAAGTCATCAGTGATTCCTCATTTGAAAGATTAAAGTCTCTAGTTTCAGAAAATGTTTTTATGTGGCTTCATTTTTACAACCGAATTTTGAACATCATTAACTTCAAGATGCTTCATGTCAGACATAAAACATCCACCACATCACTTCTACACCTTCTCATCTACATCTGGGTGGAATTTGAGCTTTTTAGGTAAAACTTTGTAGGAGTTAGAGAGTTTTTAGTCTCAGGCGACCAAACTCGAACAGATGCATTCTCATTTACCACAGTCTAGTCTGACGACTTCGCGCAACCAAAACCAGCTTTATCAGCGCTCAGTGTCCTCTTTTTAGTCAACTTTGTTCCCTCTGTGAAAAGGTTCACCAAATACCCTAAATTAAAGGTTACTGTACGAGTGATTGTCAGGGCTGATATCCAATAAACGCTTCAGCTTCAGCTTCAGCTATTGGCCAGTTCAGCTGAGAGCAGTTGTTGTATAAATCAGGCTCTCCTGGCATCAAAACTCCAAGTATCGAGATGGGGACACTTTTGTCTTGTAGTTAAGAGTCTAAGGACGTAAAATAAGCCAAGTTTTGCCAAATCCACATTGAGGAGGAAATGCTATAAGACTGTGAAGATGCTGTTATTCATGAGAAAGGACTCCACAGACGTAAAACAAAAACAAAAACAAAAAAAAATTTGTTTGAGCTGCATTTTTCCTGATGTGGACTTTAACCACATATAAAAACATGACATTTTCTAAAACTAGAGACTTTAATCTTTCAAATGAGGTGTCACTGATGAATTTTGACCTTATGGTTCTACAGTTATAAGCTTTAAAACATGGCATGGTAAACACGGCCAAGGGGTTAAAATGATATGAAAATGTTCAAATATCTAAATATAAAAAACTGATATGAGACGTCGATATATGGCACCTGTACCTGTAGGCGAACATTTTTGAGGATTAAAAAGTGGGCCCTGAGTTGGAAAAGGTTGGGAACCACTAGTGTAGAGCTCAATCTTGTTGGAAACCTCAGAAAAACCCCCAAAAAGAATGTTTTAGTCTCCGATATGTTGAGTTATTTCCGTGATCCAAACAATCACATGAAGGTTTAATGAACATCAGTGGAATTAAAAGTCGTTTAAGTACGATTATCTCCAAAGTCTTTAATGTTTGGCCTCCTGACTCTTTAGCAGACGTGTTCTCAGACCTTTTGTGGCATTTTCCTAGATTTGAATCATGAACTTGACATAATAAAGTGCACAATTATCTCAAAGCTTTGATCTACGTGGCTAGGTCGTCAAACGTCACTGCAGTCCAGAAATTACCCCAAACTCTACCATAAAAATGCTCTAGAATAAATAGAAGATTGCAGTGAAGGTGAACCTGTTGGCACTTTAAAAACAGAAAATATGGCACAAATTAAAAAGTTTTTCTCTCAGTTTGTCTAAAAACATCTCGTTGGCCACATTCAGCGTCTCAGCATCAGCAGCTCAATAACAACAGAAACAGCTGCTGGTGCAGATGTGGTGTAATCACACAGTCCAGACCCTGAAGGACTCCACTCACTGCTTTATCAGCCTGGGGAGGAGGGGGAGGAGGGGGCGAGGGGGTTGGGGGGGGATCAGGGCTGTGAGGTGCCGTTGGTCGCGTGAGGCTGAATCACTATTGGTGCATTTTCCCCTGGAGATGTGAAAGAAAACATTGTTAGAAAGAGGCAGAAATACTTTGTTCTTTCAGTTTAACAGAACTGTTTCCATGACGACAGTTCATAAAAAGTGGATGTGACCTCTAAATTTGAAAAAAGGAGGCAGTGTTGCATAAAAAGCAATAACAGTGGATGCTCATACTAAATAATAGGGCCGAAAGATTTGCGAAAATAATATAATTGCGATTATTTTTAGGTCTCTTATCCTGTGTTTCTAAACAAACACATTTTTAGAAAAGAACATTGACATTAATTATGGCACAACAACAACCCATGACATTTCTTTTTGCCAATTTTAGTCACACTTTTCACTTTTTTTCCACCACTTTTTGCTTCCTTCTGACTATTCTTCTAATTTAAACCCAACTTCCTTGCCATATTTTTGTTGCCTTTGGTTATTTTTACCACTTTTCACAGTTTTTTGTCACTTATTACCCCATTGTTGCTTCCTTCTGACTATTTTTCTCCAAATTTTCTTGTGGGTTTTTGGGGATTTCGTAACTTCTGTTAATTTTTTCAACCACTTTTAGACCATTCTTTGCCACTTCAGTATTTCTCAAGTTTCCTGCAATTTTTGCTGCTTCTTGTCTGCTTTGGCACTTTTTACTAATTTTATTGCTACTCACTTTTTTCCCCACCACTTTTTGCTTCCTTCTCACTTCTCTTCAAGGTTCATCCCATTTTTTGTTGCCTTGGGCTATATTTTTTATTGCTACTCACTTTTTTGTCACTTTCTTCACCCATTGTTGCTGCCATCTGACTAGTCTTTTTTTTTTTTTTTATTTGCTTGCCAATCTTTGTTCCTTTTTACCCATTTCAGTAACTTTTCACTTTTTTCCCCCACCACATTTTACTACCTTTGCTATTTTATCTCCAAGTTACTTGCCATTTTCTCCCAATGTTGTCGACAATTTTTGCTGATTTTTGACCATTTGGCACCTTAAACCTATTTACTGCTGCTCTTCTAGTTAAAATCCAATTTCTTGCCATTTTTTTGTTGCCTTTGGCTAGCTTTTACATTTCTTTTTGGTATTTTTTCCCCATTGTTGCTACATTCTGACTATCCTACAAATGGTCTCAGAATTTTCTTGCCAATTTTTGGTGGTTTTTGCCAATTTTGGTCACTTTTTACTCTTTTTTCACCACTTTTGGACCATTCTTAACCACTTCTGAGTATTTCTCAAGTTTCTTCCCAGATTTTTGCCAATTTTTGCTCATTTTCACCCATTTTTGTCAGCTTAGATTTATTAATATTGGTATTTCTTACCATTTTGGCCACTTTTCACCCTTTAAATTCTTTGTCATGCAAAGGTAGGTTTCAAAAGTTTCTCTTTTTAGTTGGGTGGAGTAAAATTAGTGTAAAATACATGTACTAAGTCCACTTCTTATGAGCAGTCTATGTAAAAGTTAAAGCAGCACTGCAAAGAAAGGTTTAATTGTTAATAGCAAAGATTAAACTGGCGCAAAGGACATCAACTTAAAACCATGAACATTAGGCAAAAATGTCAAATATCTGCTGGTTCCAAGTTTTTTCATCGTCGTTTGAGATTTTCATGACGACATTTAGTATCTTTAACTGTTCTCCAGATCAAATATTTCAGAAAAAATTAATCACCAGAAAATGTTAGTTCTCCAAATGTTGGAACCAGACAATCTTTGTCATTTCTTCACTTATTTGTGGATGTTGAAAATAACGAGACACAAACCTTTCATATGACTGAAAAGACAGATTGGTTTAAAATCACAGAAAGGATTTGGCATGTTAAACAAAGATGAATAAAAAAAGGGTTAATCTCAGCATATCTCCCAAATCACAACTTGAGAAACTTCATATGCTTTCACTTCACAGAGACAAGCAGAAGCAAGAAAGATTTGGACAAAGCAAATACTAAATTGCAGATGTGATGATTTTGCTGTTAATAAAACTACATGAAATGTTAGCACATGGCTTAAATGTCAGATGTTAAAACACAAACGGTTGCGTGATGAAACCCTGCTTTAACTCAGGCAGATAAATGAAGCAGCACAGAGCAGCAGCAGCAGCCAGCTGAGGTGAACTTTACCTGAGGAGGCGACAGCTTCACCTGAAGTATCAGCGCTAGGGCTCGGCTGAATTACTATAACAGGGTTTCCTGCTGTGGAACAAAATGTAGCACTGAGCAAACCCAAGTTCCAAAAAAGGAAACTTAACCTCAAGCTGCAGGATTTACAGGTTTACATTTCGAAAATGTGTTTAAACACACTTTACCTCTGGAAAACATAAACAACACTATTAGCAGAGAAACTGGGGAGACATACAGCTGTGCTCAAAAGTTTACAAACCCGGCAGAATTTATGATTTTCTGGCTTTTTCAGATTTATATAAAACAGGAAAGGGATATAAAATGATATCCAAGGAACTGAGGATGCCAATAAGCAGAGTTCAAACTCGAATGAAGATTCTGTTGAAACCAAACCACGGTCAGGTAGACCAACAAACATTTCAGCTACAACTGACAGGAAAATTGTTCTGGATGCAAAGAAAAAACCAACAAATAACTTCAGCTGAAATACAGGACTCTCTGAATGTTTTTTTAAGATGCACAATAAGGAGGCACTTGAGGAAAAATAGGCTGGATAGTCAAAGTATCTCGCTTACAACACGCCAAACAACACAGAGACAAGCCTCAAAACTTCTGGAACGAAAGTCATTTGGAGTGATGAGAGCAAAAGTGAACTTTTTGTCCACAACCATAAACATTGTTCCATTTGGAGAGGAGTCAACAAGGCCTATGATGAAAGGTCCACCATTCCTACTGTGAAACACGGAGGTGGATCACTGATGTTTTGGGGATGTGTGAGCTACAAAGGCTCAGGAAACTTGGTCCAAACTGATGAATGAAGGATGAATGCAGCATGTTATCAGAAAATACTGAAGGAAAATTTACACTCATCAGCCCAGAAGCTGCACATGAGACGTACTTGGACGTTCACACATGACAATGATCCAAAACACAAGGCCAAGTGGACCTGCCATTGGCTACAGCAGAAGAAAGTGAAGGTTCTGGAGTGGCCATCTCATTCTCCTGATCAATTTTCTTGCCAATTTTTGTTGCTTTTGGGCCAGTTTGGTCACTTTTCACTCTATTGTTCACCACTTTTGGACCATTTCTTGCTACTTTCTGAGTATTTCTCAAGTTTTCTCCAAATTTTTGCTGCTTCTTGACCATTTTTGGCCATCTTAAAATTATTGTTATTGCTACTTTTCGCAGTTTTTGCCATTTTTCACCACTTTGATTGTTTCTCTTGCAAAGGTAGTTTTCAACAATTTCACCATTTGGTTGAGCAGGGTACCCTCAAACATCAATGACAGCTTGAAGTCTTTAACCTCACATTGGCTACTGCAGAATAAAGTGAAGGTTCTGGAGTGGCCATCTCAGTCTCCTGACCTCAAACCTGCAGTTCATGCAAGACAGACCAAGAATTTACAGGAACTGGAGGCTTTTTGCCAAGAAGAATGGTCAGTTTTACCATCTGAGAAAATTAAGACCCTCATCCACAACGAGCACAAAAGACTTCAAGCTGTCATTGATGTTAAAGGGGGAAATACACGCTATTAAGAACTGGGGGTCATTTTGGAAGTTTCTGTTGTCATTATGATTGAAAAGAGTCTTCACTAACCACTAACCATGAGAGAAAGAAAAGTTTTTGTGTTTTCATTCATATTCTCTGAAAAAAGGTCAAGAAATCATAAACTTATGAGCACAACTCTACTTTAAGAACTTCATAATTAAAGCCCTGAATAAATCAAATTCTCAATAACGTGTTATGTGGGAAACAACTCATTGTTTGAAGTTCACTCTGTCATTGTGATCTTCTCTGTTTTAAATCAGGTTGTTCTGCTTCTGTCACAAGATTAACCAACTCTGGATTTCACTGTGAAGATTTTGAAATGTGACACCAACTTTTAGTTTCACTTTAACTCAGCCCTTTGCTTTCCAGTTTACAGTCATCATCTACTCACGACAGCTGACGTGGTTTTCCAGAAGTTGAGCTTTTCACTGTAGATTTAACCTCACAAAAAAGACAAAGAGACTCACCTGCGTCCTGATCTCTAATCTCTGCTTCGAGGTCCTCTGGGTCCATGTAGGCAAAATCTTCTTCCTCCTCTGGTGATTTACACTTTCCACAGCAGAAACAGCAGCAGCAGAAACAGCAGCAGCAGGTGATAATACTACAGCAAACCACAAGAGCCTGGAGAGGAAGGAACGAACAATATGACTTCAGTTTTATTTGTGTTGGATAAATTAAAGCAGATATAATATGAAAAGAGTCTTTTTTTGAAACCTCACCTTAAACCAGCATTTGGACATGAGGAAATAATATTTGACGCTCTCTTCTCCAAACTGTTCAGCCACGTAAAGACCCATGGAGCCGTACTCGTCGTAGATGTTACGTTTGTTTTCATCGCTGAGGATCGAGTTGGCGTTGTTGATCTCTTTAAATTTCTCAGCAGCTTCTGGATTATCTGGGTTTTTATCAGGGTGATGCCTCAACGCCAGTTTCCTGCAAATAAAAGAGCAATAGTTGATAATAATAATAATAATAATAATAACTTTATTTATAGAGCACCTTTAAAAACAACAGTTCGCAAAGTGCTTTACAGCAAGGACAAAATCAACAAACAAATAAACAAACAATCAACAAACAAACAAACAGTGAATCAAATAGCGAGCAACAATAAAAATTAATAATAATACGGACCAATCAGAATTAAAAGAGAAGAGAACTCAGGCAGTGCAAGACCCTATGATGAGACCATGAGGACCAGAGGTGAGAAGGAGTAAAAGAGCAAACAGGAACAATAGAGAGGATAAAAACAAGAATGAAATATATCAGTGAATAAATAAGGTAATAAAAGGATAAAACAGCCTAAAAATTAAAGTGGAAATGAAAACTGGAGCGCTCAACTCATTGAAAATAATTGAATAAATAAATAAAAACATAAATAATTAAAATAAACTCGTAAGTGAATGAATAAATAAGGAGGTAAATAGATAAATAAATAAGTGAGTCAGTGATGTTCGAGCTGAGCAATTTATCGCAATTTAGATAAAATCACAACATGTTCTGCTGCAATATTCTAATCACAGACCTAACCTGTAACCTCAGAATACCAGATAATTATTTTGAAGTAGATGTTTTCTGCTCTACACCAGTAAAACTCAACCAATGAGACAAACTTTTAAATACAACCTTCATCAGAAAAAAAAATCTAGGTGGTTAAAAAGTGGCAAAATCAGCAAGAAGAATGAGTCTTAAGTGGCACAAATGGTGAAAAGCAAGAAAGTAGGCAAAAAAAAGCATAGTAAATATTCAAAATGGTCTAAAGGATGCAAAAAAGTGAAAATGACCAAAAGAATAAGCAATTAAAATGAGTTTTAAGTGGCATAAATGGTCAAAAAGCAAAGAATAACTGGCAAAAAATTTGAAAAATTTCCTGAAAGAAGCAAATATTGGTCTAAAGAGGCAAAAAGGAGCGGAAAGTGACCACATGAATAAGCAAAAACAACTCATTTATTCATTTTATTTGTTCCATACATGAGAGTTTAAAGTCTAGAGTTTAATAAGCAGAATAAGCAATAAAATGAGTTTCAAGTGGCAAAAATGGCCAAAACAACTTGGAAAATATTCTGAAAGTAGCAAAATATGGTCCAATAGAGGCAAACAAGAGAAGAAAATAGCCACAATGACGTGCATAAAAATGAAATAAGTGGCATAAATGGTGAAAAGCAAGAAAGTAGGTAAAAAAAAAGCATAGTAAATATTCAGAAAGTAGCAAAAAAAATAGTCTAAAGGACACAAAAAAGTGAAAATGACCACAAGAATAAGCAATTAAAAGGGTTTTAAGTGGCAAAAACAGTCAAAAGCAAATAAAAAATTGGCAAAAAATTTGGAAAATTTCCTGAAAGAAGCAAATATTGGTCTATAGAGGCAAAAAGGAGCGGAAAGTGACCACATGAATACGCAATAACAACTCATTCATTCATTTTATTTGTTCCATACATGAGAGTTTAAAGTGTAGAGCTTTGACCAATACAATATTTCATTATACAAATAAATAATGATAATGAAAAATGAGTTTTGAGTGGCAAAAATGGCCAAAAAAACTTGAAAATATTCAGAAGGGAGCAAAAATTGGTCGAAAAGAGGCCAAAAAGAGTGGGAAGTGGCTTAAAGGATAAGCAATTAAAATGAGTTTAAGTGGTAAAAATGGTCGAAAGGCAAAAAATGATGCAAAAAACTTGGTAAATATTCAAAAAATAGCAAAATATGGTCCAAAAGAGGCCAAAAAGGGAAAAATTGACTGCAAGAATCAGCAATAAAAATGAGTTTCAAGTGGCAAAAATGGCACAAAAAACTTGGAAAATATTCTGAAAGTAGCAAAATACGGTCTAAAAGATGCAAACAAGAGTAGAAAGTGGCCACAATGACGTGCATAAAAATGAAATAAGTGGCAAAAATGGTCAAAAGCAAGAAACTTTGGCAAGAAATCTGGCCAGAAACTTGAACATTTTTTGGAAAGTAGCAAAAACATTAGGTCAAAAGAGGAAATAAAGACTGAAAAATGGCTAAAATGGGCAAAAAGCAGTTATCATGAGTAGCAAAAAAATATTTTACTGGTTGTTGTCATGCTGTAATTGGACAGTGCTTATTTTCAAAATGTGTTTGCTTAACAACACATAAGACAGGGAACCTAAAAAAATAATTATGTTAAATTAAACCAAGCTAATTTTGAAATTCTGGTCAATACGTAAACACCTGTTGAACTCTTCTGCTCTAAAACCTTGAGTAAACAAAAAGTTCCAGGATTTTAATATTTGCTAAGTTTGTTTGTTTTGTGTAGATCTTCACATGTTGGTATCTGTGTGTAACTTTACAAACAGAATGTCAGTTCAAGTGTGTAAATACAGATGTTTCTGGGAGAAAACACAGTTTCTGGATTAAGGAAGAATACGCAAGAGGAAATTAAAGTCAGTGCATCGATATACATAATTTACTTTTACTGAATTAAAGAGAGTTCTGCTTTTTAAATAACAAAATAAACAAGAACTCAGCAGCTTGAAAAGTGAGGGGAAATGAGGAATAAGCTGCTGCTTTATGCAAATCAGAATCCTGATAGGATGAGATGGACGCTGGCGTAAATCGACTCTGATTTGCATAAAAACCTGCTTCCTATAATTTACTTTACTGTGGTATGAATTGATAATATCTGTAAGTGAAAGTCAAGCCTTTGTTTTATCAACTTTATGTCCTGAAACAATCCTCCTGATAACTTAAATATCCTTGACCCTTGGAAAAAATACAGCCCCATATATTAACTTATTGACTTTATTCTACTGATTATATAATCATTATAAAGGTTTATGATCATACTTTACAGGACATAATAAATTATATCACGTCACCAGGAATGTGTTTTATGTTATAGATGTGTTTTCTGGGTCCAGTCAAAACCTCTGCATTTAAACCTCCCACTTATAATTTATGGATTCAGATTTGAAGATTTATCACATGGAACAAATTAAGACTTCAAAAAGACACTTTTATAATTAGATGGAGACTTTTACTGATATTACGAACACGACAGAGCCTGATGTTTGATTTAGATCATGATCAAGATCATAGACCTTTATTCCCTGGGATCGACCTCATACCTGTATTTTCATGGTTGATTTCTTATTGTGGAATAGGATTTATTTTAGGGCTTAACGATTCACAAAAATAATCTTATTGCGCTTTTTATTTTCCTATACTTGTATTATATTATTTCTTATATTTACATTAACTACAGCACAACAACAACAACCCACTGCCACCACAAATGGGACTGATTATCTACATTTTACTCACTTTTCACTTCTTTTTTGCCACTTTTGGACAATTTTTTTTATAATACCTCCTCATTATTTTCCAGTTTTGCCCATTTTTGACACTTTTGAACCATTTATTGTAACAAACTGACTATTGTTCAAGTTTAAGCCCAACTTTCAAGCCATTTTTGTTGACTTTGGCCTTTTTTTTTTTTAACCACTTTCACAGTTTTTCATCATTTTTTCCACAATTTTTGCAACTTTCTGAATTTTTTAAAGTTTCCAACAAAACTTTCTAGCTGTTTTGTTATTGCTTTCTGGCCATTTTAGATACTTTTCATTCTTTTTTGCCACTTTGGGACCATTGATTTAATAAAAATAATAATAATACATTTTATTTAAGGGCGCCTTTCATGGCACTCAAGGTCACCTTACAAGAATAAAAGTGCATTAAAAGAGGACTAAAACAGATAAAAAACAAGCAATACAATATAATGCAATATAAAACAATAAATTAAAATACAAAACAGTGCAATGGTGGTGAAAGGTATTTGATAACTTTGGCTATTTTCCACCTTTCACCCCCTGTTGTCTTGCCAACTTTTGTTGTTTTTGCCCATTTTTGACATGTTTCACTCTTTTTTTGCCACTTTTGGACCATTTTTTGTAACAAACTGACTATTTACTAAGTTTAATCCCAACTGTCTATCCTGCCATTACTGTTGTTTTTGCCCATTTTTACCACTTTTCACTGATTTTCATCTTTTTTTTCACAATTTTTGCAACTTTCTGACTTTTTTAAAGTTTCCTCCAAAACTTTTTAGCTTTTTTTGTTATTGCTTTCTGACCATTTTGATCACTTTTCACTCTTTATTGTCACTTTTGAGCAATATTTTGCAACTTTTTTCTACTTTTCCAGGTTTATCCCAATTTAAAAGCCAATTTCTGTCACTTTTTTGGCCAATTTTTACGACCTCAAACTAAGTTTTGTGGCTGTTTCCCCTAATTTTTTTTACCACTTAGGTTGTTTATTTTGTAAAGGTAGTTTTAAACACTTTGTCTCTTTGGTTGAGTAACTCTGGTGTAGAACAGAAAACATCCACTGCAAAAAATGTAGCTGATATTCTGCTATACACCAGTGTGTTGTTGTTGAAAACTACCTTTGTAAGAGAGAAAAAATCTAAGTGGTGAAAAGTGTTAAAAACAGCAAGAAAAAGCAATAAAAATGAGTTTGAAGTGGCAAAAATAGTGAAAAACAAGATAATTCGACAAGAAAATTGGCAAAAAAACTTGGACAATTTTCTGAAAGAAGCAAATATTGGTCCAAAAGAGGCAAAAAAACCCCTCTTCAAAATGACCACTTAAATGAGTTTTAATTGACAAAAATGGTCAAAAACAAAGAAATTTGGCAAAAAATTTGGAAACTACTCAGAACGTGGCAAAAATAGTCCAAAAGAGGCAAAAAAGAGTGAAAATGAGCACAAAATTAAGCAATAAATTTGAGCTTTAAGTGTCAAAAATAGTCAGAAACAAGAAATATTTTGCAAAAATCGGTCTACAAGAAGCAAAATTAAAGTGAAACATGATAGTAATGAGTTTTAATTGGAAAGAATGCTCAAAATAAAAATATCTGGCTAGAAAATTGGCCAGAAACTCTGAAAGTATTTTTTGGAAGGTTACTATTTTTGGAAAGCTGATAGCTGATATTTTGACACCTTTCAGGTTATAGAAATATTCCACTGTATACGATAAGAATATTGCAACATATCGCCATATTTCAATTCAAACTTCAATGTAATTTCATATTTATTTTTTCCATGGTTGCACTGTTTATATTCAAATGCTTATTCATCTTTTTCACTTTCATTTATTTCCTTATTTTATAAATATTTACACTCTTGTTTCTGTTTCATTCTGCACCTGTATATTTTTGGAATGGATCTTATGGTCTGTTTTTTTATTTGTTTCAGTTTTGTAATTGACTTTTGTTAGGTCTATGTCAGAATTTAACTTTAAAGCTGATAAAATATTTGGTGTCCCCGAAGATTTTACTCATTTTTCTGTCAGGAAAAAGGAATATTATTGCTTTTGCTTCTGTTGTGGCCCGCAGACGCATTCTTTTACAACGGAAACATCATAATCCACCTACTGAAAATTCATGGTTAAAAGACCTAATGTCATTCCTCTACTTAGAGAAAATTAAACACAGTACTAAAGGTTGTTCAGATAAATTCACAAAGACTTGGGGTCGTGTGCTGTCTTTTTTTAACTCTATTCCTTCTCTTGAGGATTGAAGTCATATATGTTTCATGGAGCAGGTTGTGAAAATAATTTATTTTTTTTAATTTATTTTGTTTTTGTTTGTTTGTTTAACTATTTTTTTTCGTCATAACTTTGCTTTATTTCATGAGTCCCTCTTGTTTTCTTATTTATAAGACAATTGTTTTAAATGTATACTGGATTGGACTCCAGTTGTGAACCTTTATATGTATGTTTAAGTTTGTTTGTAATAATATAAAACTGGGTAACATGCTTTTGGTGACTGTATCTAACAGAGCAACTCAATAAAAAATGTTTGAAAAAAAAAAAATTCAACATAATACTGGCAAAATAAAAGAATTCTCATTAAAGCCAAAAAAAAAAGGTGATTAAAAAAAAACCTCTGTATTGTTGTTGATGATAAAAATGAATAAAAAAAAGTTGCATTCCTGCACTTGAAGTGTTTGTTACAGCTCAGTTTATCCCAAATTAGCCTCATGAAGCAAACATAAATTCACCCCTGCTGCTTGATAACATATGTAGAGGACAGGATGATGAATGTAATTTTCATAAACACACCTGTAAGCCTTCTTTATCTCCTCAGGTGTTGCTCCTTTCTGCAGACCCAGGACTTTGTACAAACTGTCTCCTGCTGTTGACATTTTCCTCTGAGGCCTGTTTGGATCCTCCATGTCTCAGGGTTTGGCAGCTGTGACAGTAAAAACACAAATACCTGTGACTATTTCCCGCCACAGGTGTAACAGCACGAGACTTTTTAAGACAGGTGATCTGAATAAGGAAGTTAGTAAAGTTCAGTAACTTTGGTATAAACATGTTCAAAGTCCAGTGAGATGAAAAAGCAGGTTTGTACACTGAGTTAACTTCAGTTCAGAAACACATAAACTGTTCTAAAGCTCAAATATTAGACTCAGTTTACTTTTCTGGAGTCAAACCCTGCGGGGTAAAAGTCAAACTGCTGCTCATTAACTCAACTTCACAAGTTTGAGGCACGTGAGGAGAAAAAAGTCACCAACCGGACAAAGTGATGTTGTTGTTTTTGTTCGGATCATAGAGTCCAGAATGTGACCGAGGTTCGTCTCAAAGTTTCTCCCATTAAAAGCTTTTTATCCGAACTTTAACTTCTTCCCTGGTCCTCCCCCTGTTTTTTCTTTTGACCCGGAGAAGTTTCGGAGCCGCAGAAAGAAGGAAGTGAGCGGCGGAAGGATTATGTGACGTCAGACGTAATTTGACGCACGCTTGGTTGCGTTTCGAAAACGCAGAATGTTTTTATTATTTTTTTCTTTTTAAATTAAAACAGACACATTTATTTAATATTTTTAAATAACACGACGATGACGTTGACTCACACTCTCCGACAGTGTTTTTAATCCATTTATTTCTTTTTCAAAGTTTTGCAAAAATATATATATATTCAAAACATTTTTAATCCACATACATATACTATTCATTACAATAGATACACACTTCAATCAACTTGTTCTTCATCTAAACATATGCAGCACTCCTTTTTTTCTGTGGTGCTCCTTCGTTTCCCCTGTTCCTTCTCTTACAATATATTTTTTTATTACTTTATTACCATTATTATTATTATTATCATTATTATTGTTATTATTATTATTATTATTATTATTATTATTATTATTATCATTATTACATTACTTTATTAGTGCACACTGCAATTATTATTTTTTTCTTTTTAAATTATAGCAGACACATTTATTTAATATTTTTAACTAACACGACGATGCCGTTGAATCACAGACTCCGAAAGTGTTTTTATCCATTTTTTTTTTTTTCATTTTATTTTATTTTTTCAACGTTTTGCAAAAATATATATATTCAAAACATTAGAATCCACATACAACCACCATTCACTACAATAGATACACACTTCAATCATCTTGTTCTTTATCTAAACATATGCAGCACTTACTATATATTTTTTTATTACTTTATTACCATTATTATTATTACATCACCATCATCATCATCATCATCATCATCATTATTATTATTATTATTATTATTGTTGTTGTTGTTGTTATTATCATTACATTACTTTATTAGCGCACACTGCAATTTTTGCACAGTTTATTATTTCATTCTGTCTATTTGTTACAAAGGCTAGTTGATTGTGTTCTTCTTCTATTCTCGTTTTTTATTGTATATTTGTATATATTTATTCTAATTTCTTAAAATTGGGCTTGCTCCGGGACCAGGGTAACCTAATTTCGTCCCACCCATGTTTTACATGTGTTATGTATATGATATGTGAATGACAATAAAACTCCTTGAAACCTTGAATCCTTAAATTACCATGTCACTCAAAACTCATCTGTTTGGAACTGCTTACTTCTTTAACTGCTTCTTGTGGTCCCTCAGCCTCTTGCTTGTATGTAGTTGTTTTTTAATTCTATTTGTATTCTATTGTTCTGTTTTTATCCTTTATACAGAAACCTTGGGTAATGTTTATTATCATTATCCCTATTACTATTAGTGGTGGTAGTAGTAGGAGTAGTAGTAATTTTTGCAAGTGTTTTTTTATGATAACGTGATGTTGTTACACCATGTTAAAACCATTGTAGTTTTATCACACAGTTGAGAATACATGACACATTTGTACCATTGAGCAATTTTCTTTATACTATGCTAATGTTATTTAAATGTCATTTGTATGGTAGCTTTCCACAGGAGTGTATGAATGTATGTTAAAGAATATTTTAGAGAGGCTTCAGACCCCCTAAAACAAACCTGTCAACGCCACTGCCCACAATCTATGGTTGTTACACGTTACATTAATACACATTATTTGTAACTTTCAGTAGATACAACTTGACTGCAAACATAAAAAAATCTAATCATTTTCTTTATTGACTTATATTTTTATTTCAATTTGTTTCTGTAACATTTTGAATCAAATTCATGCACAAAAAATCAAGTGGCAACTTCTTAAGGTCTCATAAAAATCAAAAAGTTGGAATTAAAAAAGACACCGGTTGCCAAAAATAACTAACAGTTGCTTATCTTTTCAACACAGGACAAACTTTATGGAAACTGTTTGTGTGTAGAAAGTTCATCAAGAAAATCAATGGATAAAGGCTCATGATTTTGAATAACATTTTTACACCTGTGGGTCTGCAGCTGTTAACACCTGAGTTTTAAGGCTGTGGAATCACAGTCACAACAATCTTTCCCATGTTTTTGTTGGCTTCCATGTGCTTGTGCGCCTCTGCGATATTCTCCAGGTTGAATGTGCTGTCAATCACCGGCCTTAGAGAGTCTGGTTTTTCTGAGAAACCCGGTAACACTTTACGGGAAAAGGCCTGAACGAGATCTGCTTTGTACTGTGAAGAAAACAGGAACAAAAAAACTGCTCAGTTACAAACATGCAAACACAGAATTTACACTTCATATCAATCAACAGGTGTGTTGATGTGTGTTGATGTGTGTTAAGTTGTGTTAAGTTGTGTTGAGGTGTGTTGAGGTGTGTTGAGGTGTGTTAAGTTGTGTTGAGGTGTGTCAGCTCTGTCGTCACCTGGAGGCTGCGCGAGCGGAGGAGGCTGCAGAGTAAATGGCCTCGTTTGGAGAGAAGTCGACCCAGCAGGTCTCCCTCCACCGTCCGACCCCCCATGGTGCCATAAAGCACCCACCTGCCGTCTACGGCCAAACAGCTCACGTTCTGCTCCCAGTTGGCTCCACCAATACAGTCAAGGATAACATCTGCTCCTTTTCCTGCAAAGAGTGTTATCAGTGAACATCTACAGTGACTGTATCATGAATGTAGTTAGCACTATTGGAATAATATTGTTTTAAGCTGCTTATAATTAGCCTGATTTCCCCTTTTGTTCAATGATGTTTTGATAGTAGGGCTGGACAATTCGTCACAATTTATTATTAAATATTTATTCTCAAAGTAGCAAAAACTGGTCAAAAAGAGGCAAAAAGGGTGAAAAATGACCACAAGAAGAACCAATAAAAATTAGTTTTAAGAGGCAAAAAGGGTCAAAAACAAAACAAAAAATAGAAAGACACCAAAAGGTGCAAAGAAGAGTGAAAAATAACCACAAGTAGAAGCAATACAAATGAGTTTTCAGTGGCAAAAATGGTCAAAAGCAAAAAAAAATGGCAAAAAACTTGGAAAGGGTTCTGTAAGTGGCAAAAATGGTCCAAAAGAGGCAAAAAAAAAGGTGCAAAATGACTGCAAGAATGAGCAAAAAAACAAGTTTTAAGTGGCAAAAATGGTCAAAAGCAAGAAGATTTGATGAAAAACTTGAAAAAATTTTACAAGTAGAAAAAAATGGTCCAAAAGAGGAAAAGAAGGGTGGAAAACAACTATAAGAATAAGCAACAAAAATGAGATTTAAGTGGCAAAAATGGTCAAAAGCAAGAAAATTTTACAAAAAAGGCAAAAAAAACTTGGAAAATATTCTGGAAGTTGTAAAACATGGTCCAAAAGAGGAAATTAAGGGTTATAAAGATCACAAGAAGAAGCAATGGGAATATTTATCAAGAGAAAATTTACCAATAACGTGGAAAAATTCAGAGAGAAGCAAAAATTGGTCCAAAAGAGGCAAAAAAATAGTGAAAACGACCACTAGTAGAAGCAATAAGAATGACTTTAAAGGGCCGAAAATGGTCAAAAGCAAAAAATAATTGAGAAAAGTGGCTAAAAACTGAGAAAATTTTCACAGAGTAAAAAAAAAATTGGTTTAGCTTCAGAATTTTTTTTTCCAAAAGTTTGTTTGTTTGTTTAACAAACAACATATAAGATGGGGAACCTAAAAATAATCACACCATAGATTACAATTGCAATACAGGGAAAAATAAGCATCAGCCTGATACACATATTGAATTCACCTCCTGTAAATTCTTGTACTCTTTCTGCAAATTTCTCCTCTTTGTAATTAAACCCAGCGACAGCTCCAAGAGTCTCGGCCATCTTCAGTTTTTCTGGGCTTCCTGCTGTGACGATGGGCGCGGCACCGAGAAGACGAGTCAGCTGAACGGCAGCTGTTCCAACGCCACTGGCCCCGGCGTGAACCAGAACCACCTCACCCTCCTTCACCTGAGCTGAGGCAGAGAAAACAGACACAAGCTTAGAATTTAACACTGTATGTGGGTCAATGACAAAAAGAGGGTCTAAAAACGTATTTTTGAAAAGTTCTTTAAAAATGGATAAAAAACATATTTCTGAGTGAAGAATTATGTTTTCTAACAGATTTCAGTAGTTGACCAACATTTCAAAGTTTTTAGGTTCATTATTTTTTAGTATTTTTAATTTGAGCACCCAAAAATGTCAGGTGGTGCAACCAAATATATGAAAATATATTTATATGTTCCTGTTATTTTTTCTGTGTGAAATTATTGGCAAGTATCTCTCAAGTGTCTGTAGTGACTCATACATTTTCATTTTGTGTGTTTCATTTCTTTTATTTGTGAATAAGATAAATAATTTGATGTTAAAATAACATTTCACATTATTACATTGGTTGTTCCACCTGACGTGGAAATTGTTCCAGTCACCAATGAAGTGAAAAAACCTTTTTTATTTCATAAAGTCTCTTTAGATGTTTGAAAAGGTGAACCAGTGTTTACAGTAAACCCGAGGAGACCGACTACGTCAAAGGACAAAGGACAAAATAAGAGAAGTGAAATTTTATTTTCAGATTACAATGCCAACGTGGTGGGACTGTAAACTGTTCCTGAAAATTACGGGACAAAATTTTTTTAAATTTCTCAACAGCTTTAAAATTCTTTTTATTTGCAAAGAATGTTTTATTTAAAAAGTTTCAAGCATAAAATAATGCCACTGTATTTTTGATTTCCATTTACAAGAACTGACATTCAATTTTTAGAGTTTAATTACTGTGGATTGAACAGTCCTGCCAACGTGGTGGACTGTAAAACCCCCAAACTCCTTGGTTTTGTGTTTTTTTTGTACAATATAAAATTATCAAATTTCTACACAAGTTTATTGTGTCCAAAGTATCTTATTTCTTTATGTACACTACTTTATGAGAATTCATGATGGAAGGAAATATTGCACTCGGACACAAAAAAAGGGGACGTCACCTCATTGACCCATATATGTCACTTTGTTAATTATAGAAAGAGGGAAAAGAATAAGGATGGGTTGAATTTGGTAACATAAAATATAACCCATTATAACCTCAAATCTTATTTTCCTGGATTAAATTATTTGAAATATGTAATTACAATATTTGGAAAAGCCCGGATAGAATTTCTCCATCTAGTAAATTACCCACTAACTTCTCTTGTAGGATGATATATTCTCTGCCTGGCCAAAAAGAAAGTCACCACCCAGAAATAAAAGTCACAAGTCGCCTGTTTTGTTAATGATTTTGTTGAGCTCGGGACGTTTCTGGGCAGAGAGCAGGAGTTTTTGTGGGTGATGATCAGCCAATCACAGCACGCCCAGTGTGCATGTGACTTTGTGTGTTGCTGATAGCAAGTGGGAGAAGTGGCAAGTGTGTTAGCGGCCGTAACACACTGTTTTTACCGTCTATAGTGTGTTTACGAAGCTACAACTGTGGCAGTGAGCATGTGCAGCCGCTGACACTGAGCCACAGAGGAGGAGACGAGTTTGGATGCTGTTTGTAAACAGAGAAGTGAAAATTTCTGTATATTTCACCTTTAATATTTCATTGGACTGCCTCGTTTTTTTTGACCAGGCAGTGAATAATTTGATAGCAAATTTTAAACGTGGGTTTTGTACCGATAAAAACCAGCAGTTGAAACGCGGTGAGCCAAGCCTCAGGAATTGCAGCCGCCTGGTAAAGTGAAAGATTCGAGGGAACAGGCATGAGGAGCTCCTCCGGCACCGTCACGTATTCTGCGTATCCTCCTCCGCTGAGCAAAGCCATGACCCGGTCGTCAGGCCTCCAGCCTCCTTTGACCCCTGGACCCAGAGCGTCCACTGTTCCCGCCACCTCCAGGCCGATGATGTCACTCTCACCTGGGGGAGGAGGGTACAGCCCCCGCCTCTGAGCAACACAGAAAACGAGCTTTAGAGACTCAAAAATTTTCACAATTAAAGGAAAACAACCACAAGATGACAGAAATGTTAAAGGACAGCTGCAAGTGTTGTAAAAATTTCAACAACAATATCAAGAATCAATTCTGTTTAAAGCTCAAGACTTTTTAAAACCATTATTCTTAGACTATTATTCACTCATCGTTCCATACATGACACACTAACAAAACAAATACACACTCTATTTTTCTGTTACAAAGAAAAAGTTGTATGAATTATAAGTAATAAATCATATTGTGAACCAACAACCAACCTATTTTCCTTACTGAAAACTGAACAGTTAAAACAAAAAAGAAAAAAAATCAATACTGTTATCCCGCTGTTCTTGCACATTCTCTCTGTTGCACATTTTTATTGCGCTATCTAATTTAAACATGTCTATATTTTTTGTTTCTTCCTATTGTACAAAGTTTCTACATTCTTATATTTCTAATTTGTAGTTACTTATTACCTGTTTTTTTATGCATGTGATATTAAATGTTTATTCTTACTTGTACAAAGAGATCACAGCTGAAACTGAAGTCAAATTCCTTATATGCTTCTTGCAGATACTTGGCAATAAAGTTGATTCTGATTCTGAATATACTTAAATTTACAGATTTAATCAAATACAATACAATGCAAACAATGTTAAAAAGCCAAAACTCAGCAATTACCACAAAGTATCCAGAAGTTGTTTCAAATGAGAAATAGTCACTATAATCTGAGGGGAACATTTATTACCCAAAAACCGAAATATCAGAACAAATCTGTCGAATTCTTCAAAAAAAGAGTGAAAAATTACCTCATGAATATGCAATCAAAATGAGTTTTAAGTGGTAAAAATGGTCCAAAAAAGGGGGAAAAATAGTGAAAAATGACCATAAGAATAAGCAAAAATATTGTGTTTAAGTGACAAAATGTTTAAAAGCAAAAACAGTCAGTATAAAACTTTTAGAATATTATGAAAGTAGCAAAAAATGGTCTAAAAGAAGCAAAAAAAAGCCAAGAATGAGCAAATTAAAAAGGGTTTTAAGTGGAAGAATTTCAAAAAGAAATAAAAACATGTGATACATTAGTCAGGTTAAAAATGCTGAATAAGAATCAGTTACTTTTGGAAAACAACGCTGAAAATGTAAATTAACACAATCATGTTATGATGCACTTGATACTAATAATCAATAACAACAGGAATGTTTCAGTTTTGTTTCTGTGATGTTTTTTGTTTTTTTATTTGTTTGTTTGTTGGTTAGTAAGACAAGAGTGGTAGGTTTTATATGAGCTTTAAGTTTGACCTTCACCCTTTCAGTTACCTGGATAATTTGCAGTTTCTACCTTGAGTTTGTGCATTTGTTAAAATTGTTGCAATGGTGAAATGAATTTAATTTTTTTCTAAAATGTGTCACAAACCTGCAGTAAATCTGCTCTGTTGAGGGCAGTTGCATGAACTTTAATCAGAACTTCTCCGTCTTTGGGTTCAGGTCGAGGGACAGACCTGAGCAGCAGATTCTCTGCTCCTCCTGGTTCATCCACACAAACCGCTCGCATCATCATCATCATCGTCCTGGAAAAATTGCAGGAAAACTTCTGCCAGACCAGTGAAAATCAAGGGGAAAAATACAGTAAATATGTACAAATTAATCCAGACAAACCACAACTACTCAAACAAAACCTGCTATGAAAAGCTGCCACTTTTGCCACCCTAACCCTGTTATTTTCAAACACTTACTATTCTGTGGGTGTTTCCCAGTAGAAATCTCCCAGCATGCAACAGGTGAGGCATTTAAAGTTCCTGCAGAGGCAACTGGAGAACCATAAGAACAAAATATTTCATTATTTATAAGTATTTATAAGTGATTATGTAACAAAATGAGTGAAAATGTGAATGAAAATGTAAAAGAATAACAGTAAGCAAACACAGTCAAAATAAGAAACTTGCAATTTTTTAATGGGTATAAATAAAACTGACATAACACTGTTATAAACATGACATGACGTCTGTTATTAAGGTGAAGGAGGCTTCATTGATGTTTATAAATATTGTCATTAATTGTCATTCAGTGAATTATGTCACCTTTGATGCAAACCCAACATTGTTGGGGATGTTTTTGATTTAACAACTTGACTTTTTTGGTAATGTTGTCTTTGTAAATATCAAGTTTTTACACCAAAAACATCCTCAAACAATGTTGACTTTGCATCAAAAGTGACATAATTCACCAAATGACATTAAATGACAATAATAATGTAATATCTTATGTATACACCTTTGAATTAAGTGTTACCAAAAAAAAAAATTAAACCAAAACAAAATACAAACACCCTTTAAATCATGCAATTATATTCTTTTACCTTTTCAATCAATCAATCAATCAATCTATCTATCTATCTATCTATCTATCTATCTATCTATCTATCTATCTATCTATCTATCTATCTATCTATCTATCTATCCATCCATCCATCCATCAACCAATCAATCAATCAATCTATCCGTCTATCATCTATCTATCTATTCATCTATCTATCTATCTATCTATCTATATATCTTTATATCTATATATCTATCTATCTATCTATCTATCTATCTATCTATCTATCTATATATCTATCTATCTATGTCTATCTATCTATCTATCTATCTATCTATCTATCTATCTATCTATCTATCAACCTATCTATCTATCTATCTATATATCTATCTATCTATGTCTATCTATCTATCTATCTATCTATCTATCTATCTATCTATCTCTCTATCTATCAACCTATCTATCTATCTATCTATCTATCTATCTATCTATCTATCTATCTATCTATCTATCTATCTATATGTGCAAAAAATTATAAAATTGTAAAGTTTCTTTGTTTTGACTCTGCTTGCTTACTGTTATTATTTTACAGTTTTCGAAATAAACATTTTTATTCACTCAAATAATCTCATTAAAATACTTGTCACCATACGTTTTATATCACACAACATTGCATGAGCCAATTCTACATGAAAAGCAAATTTTAACATGATTATTAGAGTATTATTATGAGTATTAATATGACTTTCCCATTTAGTATCACAGTGATCATATATAAACAGTAGTAAATGAGTAACCAGCTCCTGCAGCTGTTCAATGTTTAACTCTATGGTGAAGAACTGGGAGTAAAAACAAAACTCATTTAAAAAAAAGAAGCAGAAGTTAAAGTGAAAATGAATCATAATTGAGAACGTGATTTAAGAAGAGAGGAAGTGGGTACACTTTTAAAAAGTTTCGTTCTGACACAAAACTAAAAAGTCACAGTATTGTGTCATACAGTAAAAACTACAATGAAGTCAGTGTCTCATTCGATGCTCCCACTTTAACTGCTCGTGTGTTGCGATTGTAACATTGGTGAAATCACACTTTAGTGTATTGGGATAACAGTTTTGCAAACCTGAAACTGTTTTCAAAAGACTCTGTATCTTTTAATGAATAATCAAGTCCAGGATTTTGACTTATATCCAAACGGAAGTTACGAATGAGACACTAACTTCAACAGCGCCTCATGTTTGTTTACATTTTAGCAGCTGAAACATCTGGATTTAACAAACTGATGCAGAAACAGATTAAATAGTTTCACAGGTGTAAGATAAAAGCATCAATCCGATCACTTTATC
The DNA here is from genome assembly GCA_008086565.1 of Thalassoma bifasciatum. NCBI lineage: Eukaryota > Metazoa > Chordata > Actinopteri > Labriformes > Labridae > Thalassoma > Thalassoma bifasciatum. The sequence goes on along the minus strand of RPOG01001088.1, from coordinate 131,897 downwards.
TGGTTTAATGTCAGCTGTTCTGACTGTAAAAAGACTTTGTTTCCTTTAAAGTTTTTTACTCACCAGACAAAGATCAACACTGCAGAAGTTTCCAAATGACAGAACAAGTTTTCAGGATTTTCGGTTTGGACATCATCCCAGCTGATCTGTTACATCAAACTGGTGAAGGGGGAGGTTCAGACACATTTGCATAAATAAATATATAAATATGTAAGTGTAAAGGGGGCAGGATCAGACCTGTCACACCCATTTCCGTTTGTAAAAAAAAAATAAAAAATAAAAAACTTGGCTGTGTTGAAAATTTCATCTCATTTACAGTGAAAAACTTTGTAAATAAAAAGTTTTTAAAAAGAAGAGAAAAGTTAAAATTTTGAGATAAGTTGGAATTCTGAGCTAAAAATCAAAATTTCAGATTATAGATGAAACTTTTAGCCTGAAATGAACATTTTTGAAGACAAATAGTTAATTTTGAGGTAACAAGTTGGAGTTCTAATCTTAAAAAAAAAAAATTCTTATATGATGAAGTCATAATTGTGTGAGATATCTCAGTCAAAACTTAGAAAACTTTTTGTTTTTATGTGTTTTTTACCCTTTGTAAGGCGACCTTGGGTGTTGTGAAAGGCGCCTTGAAACAAAATGCATTATTATTTTTATTATAAAAAGTTCAAATATTGACACAATTGCAAAAATCTTCAGCCGAAAGTCAAATTTTGAGCCAAAAGACCAAAATTTAAGACCAAAAAAATTGTATTTTCGAGATAAAAAGTCCAATTTTTGGAATAAATTAAATCAAGATTGAGGGTATGAAAGTCAGTGTATTGGGATAATAAAGTCAAATTTGAGATTAAAAGTCAAAATTTTGAGATGATGCACAAAATTGTGAGCCCAAAAGTAAAACTTCTTATACGTTAGATAGTTTTGAGATAACAAGTTGGAATTCTTGTCTAAAAAAAAAAATCAAATTCTGAGATGAAGTCTTTTAAGACTCTATAAATACAGTTTTAAATTTCTATTTTTCAACTTTAAAACTCAATTAACTATTTTTAAACTCGACTCTCAGTTTAAAACTCGGTCTTTCTGGTTTTAACTGTGTTTAACATAATAACTTTATTTTCAGGTTAAGGGTCTAAAATTTCTTTAGTTTTAACACTCGTATTTTTCGTTACAAAAACCTATATTTGGACAATTTTTTTAGATAAAAAGTCAAATTTTTGAGACAAAAAAAAGTTGTATTTCTGATTTAAAAAGTCAAAGTTGCGTGTGTCAAAGTCAAACTTTGAGATTATGAAGTCAAACTCATGAGATATTAAAGCCAAAATTCTGGAATACAAAGTAAAGAATTTAAGAAAATAGTTGAAATTTTCACTTTTCATCTCAATAATTTACTTTTAACACAACATTTTAACTTAACATGGCCAAAAATTCTTAATAAATCCATTTTTTCCACTTATATTTATTTATTTAACCAGCAGAAAGGGGTTTACAGGAGCAGTGAATAGCATGAAATAAATGTATTAGGTTTAACAGCTGCATAAAGTATTTTGAGATAAAGGAATAAATTTTGAATGTTAAGTCAAATTTTGAAACAAAAAATTGTCTTTTTGACATAAAAAGTCAAATTTCTGGATAATAAGTCAAAGTCATGGGTGTTAAAGTCAAATTTTGAGATGATGATTTTAAAATGATGAGATATTAGTGTCAAGTTTTGGGATAGAAACTCAAAATTTTGAGAAAATAATTGAAATTTTGACTTTTAATCCCCTTATTTTGACTTTTGTATCAGAACATTTATTGATTTTTACCCGTTTTTTTAGATTTATTTAAAAAAAATCACTTATATTTATTTATTTAACTAGCAGAAAGAGGTTTACAGGAGCAGTTAATAGCATGAAATAAATGTATTAGGTTTAACAGCTGCATAAAGTATTTTGAGATAAAGGAATAAATTTTGAATGTTAAGTCAAATTTTGAAACAAAAAATTGTCTTTTGACATAAAAAGTCAAATTTCTGGACCAGAAGTCAAAGTCATGGGTGTTAAAGTCAAATTTTGAGATGATGATTTTAAAATGATGAGATATTAGTGTCAAGTTTTGGGATAGAAACTCAAAATTTTGAGAAAATAATTGAAATTTTGACTTTTAATCCCCTTATTTTGACTTTTGTATCAGAACATTTTAACTAAAAATGGGCAAAAAAATCTAAATAAATTTTTTTTTCACTTATATTTATTTATTTAACTAGCAGAAAGAGGTTTACAGGAGCAGTTAATAGCATGAAATAAATGTATTAGGTTTAACAGCTGCATAAAGTATTTTGAGATAAAGGAATAAATTTTGAATGTTAAGTCAAATTTTGAAACAAAAAATTGTCTTTTNGAAGTCAAAGTCATGGGTGTTAAAGTCAAATTTTGAGATGATGATTTTAAAATGATGAGATATTAGTGTCAAGTTTTGGGATAGAAACTCAAAATTTTGAGAAAATAATTGAAATTTTGACTTTTAATCCCCTTATTTTGACTTTTGTATCAGAACATTTTAACTAAAAATGGGCAAAAAAATCTAAATAAATTTTTTTTTCACTTATATTTATTTATTTAACTAGCAGAAAGAGGTTTACAGGAGCAGTTAATAGCATGAAATAAATGTATTAGGTTTAACAGCTGCATAAAGTATTTTGAGATAAAGGAATAAATTTTGAATGTTAAGTCAAATTTTGAAACAAAAAATTGTCTTTTGACATAAAAAGTCAAATTTCTGGACCAGAAGTCAAAGTCATGGGTGTTAAAGTCAAATTTTGNATGATGATTTTAAAATGATGAGATATTAGTGTCAAGTTTTGGGATAGAAACTCAAAATTTTGAGAAAATAATTGAAATTTTGACTTTTAATCCCCTTATTTTGACTTTTGTATCAGAACATTTTAACTAAAAATGGGCAAAAAAATCTAAATAAATTTTTTTTTCACTTATATTTATTTATTTAACTAGCAGAAAGAGGTTTACAGGAGCAGTTAATAGCATGAAATAAATGTATTAGGTTTAACAGCTGCATAAAGTATTTTGAGATAAAGGAATAAATTTTGAATGTTAAGTCAAATTTTGAAACAAAAAATTGTCTTTTTGACATAAAAAGTCAAATTTCTGGACCAGAAGTCAAAGTCATGGGTGTTAAAGTCCAATTTTGAGATGATGATTTTAAAATGATGAGATATTAGTGTCAAGTTTTGGGATAGAAACTCAAAATTTTGAGAAAATTGTTGAAATTTTGACTTTTCATCAGAACATTTTAACTAAACATGGGCAAAAAATCTTAATAAATTCAGTTTTTTTCATTTTTATTTATTCATTTAACTGGCAGAAATGGGTTTCTACACAGACCACGCAACAAGACATATTAATTGAATGTATTAGGTTTAACAGCTGCATAAAGTAGAAGAAATGTGTGTCACAAATACTCAACATGAAGTTATCATTGTTGTTAATCAGATGTGTAACCTGCGTGACTGGGAACCTAAAGAATCTTGAAATTCAATCTCTTTGGTATGTGACGGCACAAAAAGACCAACAATCACTTCCATGTTCCTACAGATGTAATAGGTGATCATGTTACACCAAGAAAGAAAACCATAGCAGCAAACACACTCAGTTAGAAAACTGCTCACACACCAGGTAGGAGGATGAAAACCTTCGCTTTAATTTAGACAAAATCCTGAAGCTCTTCTTTGTTATGGATCAAAGTTCCAGAGATTTTTTTACGCTGAAAAGAAATCTGAAAGTTCTGAACCAGAAAGAAGAGCGAGACCTTCAGCGTAGATTAAACCTGTTGGACAAACAGTTCAGGTTCACTCTGAAGATGCTGCAGCAGAGAAGCGACTCACTGATGAACCAACACAGAAAAGTGGTGATGGTGAAAGTGTGTGAGCCCAAAGCCACAGTCAACATCGCCATGAAAGAAATCTGGGAGTATAAAAACACAGAGACGTGCTTCAGGAGTCTGCAAACATCCGACGGCTGGAGAAAGTTTTCCAGCAGAGAGAAACTTCAGGTGGAGCAGAGTCGATCAGTTTCAGCACCAGTGAGACACAGAGGAAACATCCAGAGCAGCGTCTCCCTCAGGCAGATGAAAAACATCGCATCCATCGACTCAATATCAGAGAAAGAGAAGCTCAGGAAACAGCAGAGAGCTCGAGAAGAAATGAAGAAACTGAGAGAGTTTCAAACGGAGACGTTACACCAGAAGGTGGCAGCGTTTACAGACAAAATCAAAGACAAGAGCAACACACAAATACAAGAAGAACCTTTACAAACAGTTTAATTCTTCTAATTTAATTATGAAAACAGGGCTGTGTTCATGAAGCAATGATGTGTTAAGTGTTGGAATAAAACTACACAATAGCTCCTGTTTTTCTCATGGCAGTCAAAGCTTTGTGAACAGGAGTTTCCAGGAGCAGGCTGCAGTTTTTCTTCCACGCTGGAGAATCAGGAAGATCCTTGTTTGCTGAAAAATGAATGATGAAGATTTTTACATAATAACTGGACACAACAATAAAAATATTTCAGTAAAATTACGACTTTGAATCATGTTTTGGACGACAACCTGTTCAATTTATATTTGTTTTTACATGGGCTCTTTTCCACTACACACTCTCTTCTACAGCAAAAGTGACTGAAAGAATTTAAACAAATTAAATAATTTTTGCACTCGGGTGATAAAGGCTGATCAAAGTCATGTTGCAGAGAAGTTTTCTGTCAATTTTAAGGTTTTTTTCTCCTCATTTTACGTTGTTTTTTTAAGTGTATTTATGAAATTTCAACACTCAAGTTACAAAAAGTAGCTTATGGGAGATGAAGGGAGATTTGGAGATTTTAGGCGGTAATTGCTGATTCCTTTTCTTTCTGTCATTTACTTGTATAAACATGAAATGTATTAAATATACATTTCTGTAGTCCATCTTTTAAAATTAAAACTTGTTTAAGTAGATTTGAAACTTTTGAGATAATATATTCCTTGTCATTCATTATCTATTCAGCTGATTTACATTTTCTCTGTTGATGCCTGAATTTATTTTTTTTAACTACTATGTGTATGTATGTGTTTGTGTATGAATATATAAAAATATGTATGAGTATACATCTGCACTTTATTATTGTTTTAATTATTTACAGTTTGTTCTTCATTTCAAATGCAATATTTTTTAAATATGTATATTATGAATCTCTCGATTTTATTTTTTTATTATTTAATTTATTTATTCATTTTTAGTGTTATCATTATTTTTTCTCCCCTAAACATTCTTTATTTCACTCTATTCTCCTTCTCTCTCTTTCTTTACTATGTTCTTGCTCATTCGTTGTCTTTAGTCGATTCTAAAAGTCTCTGTTAAAATGTAAAGGAGGCGTGAATGTATAAGTGAAATGTATGCAATATAATTTCTCAATAAAAAGATACCTTAAAATAAAAAAATTAAAAAATGGAAAAAGCTACAACAAAAAAGAAGCTTTCTTCTGCTCTGACATTTGAAAATATAATTGTGGTATTATAATTATGATAAGTACGGAAGAGGATTAGGGCCACTGAGAAAAAAAAAAATTCCAAAAAAAAAAAAGNCAGCGTGCAGAGAACAGCCGTCTTCTCTTTCGGCACCGTCAGCAGTAACACCAACACCGAACACAAAACATTACTCTCCATCACCTCCACTGATTTGTGGAGTTCCTGTGAGGAAGCAGGAGGAGAGGTGTGTTATTCTGATGGACTCTTAAAAAAAAAAGAGGATGTTATATCTTTATAAATGTAATAAAATTAACCTCTGTGACCTTAACAAGCTTCAGCTGCTGCTTGCGACCTGCAAATCCGTTCAGGTGTTTGCTGAGCGAGTCCAAAAAGACTCTGGCGTCCGTTTGCTTGTCGCTCTGCTCCACCAGACTGTTTAAGGGAACAAACGGAGGAACGTTATGACGGGTGATCCTCATCTTCGGCTTCAGGTTGAGCTCCACGTTGTAGGTTTCTAAGTAGACGCCTTCGTAGGCCGTGACCAGGGACACACACACTCCTTTACCGTGAGTCGTCTTTGTGACGTTGTAGCCACCTGGTGAGAGTGACAAATAAAACAACACAGGTCAAGAAAAGGGGTTTAAAACCAACTGGTCCAGAATAAAAAGCACATGATTTACATTTGCAAAATAAAAAAGTATTAAAAAATACACAAACAGAACATGTTGAGGTCGTACCAATGATGTGATGAGCAGCTAGAAGGTCTTTAAGCTGTGTGTGTCTCGCCATAAGTCGCAACAGTTGTGAGTTTTCAGAGTCTTTCTCCTCTGCTTCTTCTTCTTCTCCGTTCCCAAACAGTTTATCCATAGAAGTCCTCAGTTTCTTGAGATTCTACGACAGAGAAAAATGATAATATTAAAGCAAAACCTCTAACACAATGAACGTGATATCACTCTCTGCGATTCAGTCCAACAGACATCCAAGACACTTCGTCTTTTTCAGGGACGTCCCTGATTATTTCAGGAAGACAATGAAACCAAGACACATTCTGCTCCTGTTACAACAGCGTGGCTCCGTAGTAGAAGAGTGCAGCTGCTAGATTGACCTGCCTATGTTTGGACCATTTATTGCTACTTTTTAAGTATTTCCAGGTTTTATCCCAATTTGAATGCAAATTTTTGTTGCTTTATTTTGCAATTTTTTCTACCACAAATTCAGTTTTATTGCTGTTTTTGCCTCTTTTTACCACTTAGATTGTTTCTTTTGTAAAGGAAGTTTTTAACAGTTTGTCTCTTTGGTTGAGCAGGTTTGAGTAACTGGTGTAGAACAGAAAATATCTGACGCAAAATAGGTAGATGGTCCCTTGAAGACAGAGATTTAATAAAAAGGACTCATGGGTGTCACTTAGTTCAGCTCTACCCCAATAGAGCAATGGAGATGTTACAGTAAAGGTTGTGGCTCAGCATTTCAACATCCTGCATTTGCTGAAAGGAAATGCAGGCTGTTGAAAAAAAAAAGATAGTAAAGGGGGGGCACTTCAGTTTCTTTTTACAGTTTTATTTGCTTAAAGTTTAATTCTCTTCCACAGTATATGACTGCTATATTGCATTTTTGTATCAATATTTATTCATTATTATCATTTCATGTACTAAATTTAATCCCATCCAACTTTTCTCCTAAATCCTCTTGCTTTATGGCCAGTTTAGTCACTTTACACTCTTTTTCTTTTGCTACTTTTTGAGTATTTCCAGGTTTTATCCCAATTTAAATGCCAATTTTTGCAGTTTTTTTTTTGGCAATTTGTACTGTAAACCATTTTATTCTGTTTTTAATTTACATTTTACACGATGTTGAAACCTTATGGTATCGAGGTTGTACTTTCTGAGTTTTTTAAAGTTCATCCAAAATGTTTTCACTTATTTTTGTTGTATTTTTTCCCAGTTTTGTCACTGTTTGTTGCTTCTTTTTCAATTTTTACCACTACAAATTAAGTTTTATTGCTGTTTTTGCCTCTTCTTACCACTTAGATTGTGATTTTGTCTGTTGTAAGTTAATTGTAATGTGCAGCTGCTGCAAGGAAACTCTTGTTAAAATATATTTCATCAGGTTTTTCTGTCTCAATCAAAGTTAAATAGGTGAATAATACCAATGTGATCACAAATATGATTTATTCTGTTTTTTAATTTACATTTTACACGATGTTGAAACCTTATGGTATTGAGGTTGTACTTTCTAAGTTTTTTAAAGTTCATCCAAAATTTTTTCACTTATTTTTGTTGTTTTTCCCAGTTTTGTCACTGTTTGTTGCTTCTTTTTCAATTTTTACTACTACAAATTAAGTTTTATTGCTGTTTTTGCCTCTTCTTACCACTTAGATTGTGATTTTGTCTGTTGTAAGTTAGTTGTTATGTGCAGCTGCTGCAAGGGAACTCTTGTTAAAATATATTTCATCAGGTTTTTCTGTCTCAATCAAAGTTAAATAGGTGAATAATACCAATGTGATCACAAATATGATTTATCCTGTTTTTAATTTACATTTTACACGATGTTGAAACCTTATGGTATTGAGGTTGTACTTTCTGAGTTTTTTAAAGTTCATCCAAAATTTTTCACTTATTTTTGTTGTCTTTTTTTCCCAGTTTTGTCACTGTTTGTTGCTTCTTTTTCAATTTTTACCACTACAAATTAAGTTTTATTGCTGTTTTTGCCTCTTACCACTTAGATTGTGATTTTGTCTGTTGTAAGTTAGTTGTAATGTGCAGCTGCTGCAAGGAAACTCTTGTTAAAATATATTTCATCAGGTTTTTCTGTCTCAATCAAAGTTAAATAGGTGAATAATACCAATGTGATCACAAATATGATGGGAATAAATGATAAAGTTTTTCTTCACCTTGTGTGTCTGTATCTCTGTTCTCAGTTGGTTCCTCCTGGTTCGTAAAACATCAACTTTAACTTTCAGCTCATGATTCGGCTGCTGCTTTTTTCGACTTTTAAGACTCCTGGCTTTAACCTCAAGGAGACTCAAGTGAGTCAAAACACCTGAAAACAAAAATAAAACACAATAAAGAACATTAACAGTAGTTCCTCGTTAGCCACATTAGCTGATGATGCTAAAAACAAACTCGTCTCGTTTAAAAAAAGAAGCAGTGAGTTGTTGTTACCTTTAGTGGACGATGCCTTCATTTTCGTGAGTGTTTTTCAACTCTTTTTGATCGATTATTGATGCTTATTTGTGAATTTATTCCTCGCTTCACAGTGTTTGAAGTTTTGATTTTCGCGGCGCGTGCGTCATCACACGTCATCCCGCCCACGCGCAACACCCCGGAAGTAAATTCAAAACAATTCGCGATCACGTGGAGCGAGAAGTGAGACAGATGGTTGGAGACTGCTTCATTTATCTCACAGAAATCACTCAGGAGGTAAAAACAGGTGTAAAAATAAACTCAATGCTTTTCCACAGGTTTGTTTGTTTATCTTAAAGATTTTCTAACCACGTGTTTCTAAACTCACGTTTCCTCCTTTGACAGTTGAGTCTCACCCGGATGACAAGTGTCAACATGTGAAGGTGAGTCAGTGATATGAAGTTTATTCTGCTGCATTGTTCAGGCTTCTCATTCATTTCATGGTACCTTTATTTTTGCATTTACAGTCAGAAGTTTCAGGGTCATTAAGTAAATAAATTCACTTAGAGAAGCTCATTTTCTGTGTAAGATGAGATGTCAACATGATAAGATCAGACTTTATTGGTTCATAGGGCGGAATTTGATTTGTTGAGCCATATAAAGAGGGAGTGAAACAATCCAGTCTAATAAAAAAACAATGGAACAAATTAAAATATTAGTTAAAAAGTAGAAAAAACTAAAATGGAATGTGCTAAATTTATCACAAAGAAGATAGAATAGAGAAAAATCAACTAAAACTGGATAAATAAAATTTGAAAATGTGTTTATAATGTAGGGCTGGGCAATTAATCGCGATTAGATTAAATTGTATGGCTTGCTGCAATATGATTTAGTGCCCCCCCGACAAATGAACACTGCAATTTTTGCACAGTTATTTATTTTATTCTGTCTGTTTGTGAAAAAGGCTAGTTGATTGTGTTCTTCTTTTATTCTCTTTTTTATTGTATATTTGTATATATTTATTATTCTCATTTCTATGATTGGGCTTGCTCCGGGACCAGGGTAACCTAATTTAGTCCCACCCATGTTTTACATGGGTTGAATGACAATAAAACTCCTTGAATCTGTGCCAACCTGCTGCACACAGAGAGAAAGACTCGAAATTAGGGCTGGTCAGTTAATCGCAGATAAGATTATATTACAACATATCCTTTTGAAATATTCTAATCACAGACAGTGCAATGTTTCTATAACCTGAAATGTGTTAAAATATCAGCTACAGTTTTTGCAGTAGATGTTTTCTGCTCTACACCAGAGTTACCCAACCAAAGAGACAAACTGTTAAAAACTACCTTTACAGGAAAAACAACCTAGGTGGTAAAAAGAGGCAAAAACAGCAATAAAACTTAGTTAGAGGTCAGAAAAATGTGGCATTTAAATTGGGTTGACACCTGGAAATACTCAAAAAGTAACAAAAAATGGTCCAAAAGTAGCAAGAGAAAGAGTAAAAAATGACTTAATGGGTCAGAAAGCAACAAAAATTTGCAAGAAAATTTTGGAGAAAACTTGAAGAAATTTAGAAAGTAATGAAAATGGTGAAAAAAAAGTGAAGAAAATCAACAAAAAGTGGTAAAAATGGCCAAAGTCAACAAAATTGGGTTTTAAGCTTTAGTTCTTAAAGTAATAATAATAATAATAATAATAATAAATATGGATACAAAATGCAGAATTAAATAAAACAGAATTAAATTAAACAATTGGAAGGAACTAGAGGTGGGGGGCGCATTTCCATTTAGCAAATGCAGGATGCTGAAATGCTGAGCCACAACCCTTACCATAACTTCTTCGTTGTTCTATTGGATCAGCACTGAATTAAGTGACACCCATGAGTCCTTTTTATTAAATCTTGGTCTTCATCTCCTCTCACTAAGACATCATCAAATCTAATCTTCATTTATTAAACACTTGTCATACCATAAATGTAGAAAAAAGTTTAATGCTTTTAAAAACATCCCACATGCAGGGGTAACTTTTATGACACCTTCTGCTTAAAACCCAAAGAGTGAGGAGGATAAATAACTAGAGCAGTGATTCCCAACCTGTGGGTCGTGGCCCCCTAATAGGTCGTGAAAGTATTGCAAGTGGGCCGCCAAATCATTTCCAAAATAGTCTAATTTTAGTGGAGTGTAATTATATAAAGATACAAGATACAAATAAACAGAATGTTTACAAACCAGTTACAAACTTGGTCAGGATATTAAAAATGCTCAACTATTCATGTATAAAAAAGTGAGAAAGTATTTTAGTGGCTAATAGGTAACATGACCCGAAACTTGATGTAATAACTTGTCAAAAATGTAACCATAGTGCCGAGCCCAAAACTTAACATAAAAAAAGTATTAAAAACCAAAATGTGCCAACTAACTAACTCAAACTGTAACAAATTGTTGCTTTCTTGGCAAAAAGTTATTTTGTTTTGGGCTCAGAATCTGTTACATTATCGACCAGTTATTACATTTTGTGTTTTTCTTACATTTTGGGTCATTGGGGCATTTTATATCCACAAACATTTTTGAGACGTAAAAGTGGGCCCTGAGTTGGAAAAGATTGGGAACCACTGAATTTGAAGGTTAATTTTTCTGATGCTCAGCATTTCAACATAATCAATAACTATTACAACGCAATCAGATGGGTTACAGTAAAGACGATAAGAGTATAAAGTGGTACGGAGTGAGTTAAGGTGTAAAAGTTTTGAGTCTTGCAGAGGGTGAGGTTTTTTTTTCCTAGGATGACTTTAATGTTGTTTTTCATCCTCATCTCTACCACTGACTTCAAACAGTTCTTTACCAAACAGAGTAAACCGTCCTCACTGGTTTGTTGGTTCTGCTGACCTCACTAGTTTGGATGCCAACCCCCCCCCTAACATGCCACAGCAAAAATAAAAACAGACCGATAAAAGGCCTAAAGAACCTGCTGCTGCTGCTGCTGCTGAATAAAATAAAGTCAAATCAAAATCCAAATGTAGCTTCATGATTCCTCCAGTATCCCTGGTTCATTACCTGCTTATCAGTTTGTTTACTGAAGCCTTAATGGACTTTGTGCTGTTTTTATGAAGCTTTATTTTTCTAACCAGAAATGCAAATCACGCTCAGCTTCCAGCTTTAAGAAATGAAGATGAGCAAGTCGTCTTAGCTCATATCAGTGTTTCGATCAGTTAAGACAAGATTATGTTCGTGCCATCAAGACAGATTCCTGAGACTTTATAAAAACATCATGTCAGTCTTTAACAAACTCAGTGTGAGACACAGAGGGGAAAACTCAGAATAAATACAGGTAAAACTGGTCCTGAGTTACAGTCCAAGTGAAAGAGATATGATAATGATTCAAAAGCATGTTTGAAGCTGCAACTGAAACATGTTATAATTGTAAAAACGTCATCATTAAGTTTGAAAAGTCCCTTTTTTTCTTTTTTTATAGCTTATTTTACAAACCTGAAAGATGTGACAACAAAGCAGGAAAAATAAGATTTCATTTGGCAACTTTTCAACATTTTTGTCAAAGTGACTCAGGTGATTATCAGATTTGATCCTGAAACTATTTTTTTATCACAACTTTTCTTCTTGTTTTATCAAATGACTTCAAATGCACTGAAGAACTCTTGCACAATATTTGCTTTTGCTTAGGAAATCCTGTCTGTTACTGCAGTTTTTGTTCGTGCTGCGATGCAAAAACAAAGCAGCAGGGGGCAGAGCAGCAGAGTTTCATCTCACCAAACCAGTTCAGTGTATTTTTGGATCATCAGACAGAAACAGGGGAAAGTTGACAGAGGTTGTTTGTTCTCTGTTTGTTACCTCTCACTGAAGGTTGTTGAGTGGAACAAAAACTCGTCTGCTGCGGCGAGGTCAAACGAAGTCACGCACACAAATATGAGCCAAAAGAAACTCGAGGGTTTTACGGATTATGAGAATTAACTAGAACACAGGAAAACAGTGTAGATTTTTTTTTATTGGCTCTTCAACAAAGAGATTTCTAGGTCTTTTAAGAAAAAAAAAAGCTGCAGAATAGATATTTCTCCTTCAGCTCCAGACTGATATTCATGCTTAGATGTTTTTGTGTTACACTATAAAATATGTACATGGATCTATTTTTGCATTTTCATTTATTATGTTTCACTCCAATCAGTGTTTGAGGCAGAATTTGAGGTACACGTGAGGCAATTAAAGTCTTACAGATTGCTGTACAGTTTTTTTTTAAACCAAATCAGGTTGATCACTAATCATTCATTTCATTTTACTTTATATGTAAATATTTTTATTATTACTTAACTATGATTGATGTTATTATGTATATGTCGTATATGTTATTATGTTTGTTTTATGTGTGTGTATGTTTATATTAGGGCTGAACGATTTGCAAAAATAATCTAATTGCAAATATTTCTCCCTATACAGCAATTGCAATTTATTGTGCGATTATTTCTAGGTCCCCATTTAATTAATGTGCTTTTTAACAAATACTTGGTAGGAAATTAACATTTCTTTTTGCCTGTTCTAGTCCTTTTTCACTCTTTTTTTGTCATTTTTGCACTACAATTTGTAACCTTCTGACTATTTTTTAAGTTTCATCCCAATTTACTGCCAATTTTTGTTTCTTTTTGTCCATTCTAGTCTTTTTTCACTCCTTTTTTTACCACTTCTGGACTACTTTTTGCTACCTTAGGACTGTTTCTTGCTATTTTTTTTGTTGCCTTTGGCTGTTTTTATCAATTTTCACTATTTTTTGTAATTTGTTTCCACCCCTTTTGCTACATCCTAACTATTTTTCAGAGTGTTCACCCAACCCTCTTGCCAATTTTTGTTTCTTTTTTCTATATTAGTTTCTAATTTCACTTCTTCTTTGCCACTTTGGACAATTTTTTGCTACCTTCAGACTATTTTTAGGTTTGATATCAACTTTATTGCTATTTTTATGTTGCCTTTTTCCAATTTTTTTTTTTTTTTTTTTTTTTTTTTTTTTTTTTTTTTTTTTTTTTTTTTTTTTTTTTTTTTTTTTTTTTTTTTTTTTTTTTTTTTTTTTTTTTTTTTTTTTTTTTTTTTTTTTTTTTTTTTTTTTTTTTTTTTTTTTTTTTTTTTTTTTTTTTTTTTTTTTTTTTTCAGTTTTCAATCACTTTATTGACAATCAAAGTTAGACATTCAACGTCCGGCATCTGGTATATCAATTAGACATAGCATTGTCTATTTGCTGTATGTCCCAGGTGCCAAAGAGAAAAAACCTTTTTGTTTTTACACAAAACAAATACAATAACACAAACAAGAACATGGGGTGCTTTCTGATTAAATATTACCGTTAACAAATAAAAATATGCCTTTTTCCAATTTAAGTCACTTTCCTGGATAACTTGCTACCTTCTGAGTAGTTTCCACGTTTTCTTCCAATTTTCTTACCTTTTTTGGTGCTTTTTGGCCATTTTTGCTACCTTAGACTATTTTTTAAACTATTTCTATCGCTACTCTTATGCTGTTTTTCCCCATATTTGATTTTTTTCTCCTGCAAAAGTAGTTTTCAACAGTTTGTCTCTTTGGTTGAATCATACTCAGCATAAAACATCTACTGCAATAAAGGAAACTGGTATTCTGACACTGAGGTTAAAGAAATATTGCACTGTCTGTGATCAGAATATTGTGATTTAATCTTATTTGTGATTAATTTCCCAGCCCTAGTTTATATATACCTTCTTATTATATTTGTTTATGTAGTGCACTTATTGTTCCTTTGTATAAGAATTCACAAGTGCAGTTATTGTTACTTTTATGCTTGATGGAAATCACAAACAAAAATTGTAAAAAATGTAAATATCGAGGTCACCAAAAGACTAGAAAATGCTCACACAAAATGTCATGTTTTTGTCCATTCTAGTAATTTTTCACTCTTGTTTTGACAATTTGGTACCATTTGTTACTCTCTGACTATTTTTTTAAAGTTTTCTCCATTTTTTTTTACCATTTTTTTGTTGCCCTTGGCTGTTTTTTACCAATTTCCACAACTTTTTGTCACTTTTTTCACTCTTTTTGCTACATCCTGTCCATTTTATGAAGTTTCTCTCAATTCTTTTGCCAATTTTTGTTGCTTTTTTTCCATTTTAGTCACTTTTCACTCCTCTTGGACAACCATTTGCTACCTTCAGACCATTTTTTAAGTTTAACATCAACTTTCTTGCAATTTTTTATGTTGCCTTTTGGTGATTTTAGTCACTTTTCACCATTTTCTGTCACTATTTTGGTTATTTTTTTTGCTACTTTTAGAGTATTTTCCAAGGTTTCTCCCATTTTCTTTGCTTTTTGGCAATTTTTGTTACCTTAGACTACTTTTTTTATTGTCTTCATAACCTCCCTTTGCTGTTTTTCCCCATATATGATCATTTCTCCTGTAGTTTTCAAAAGTTTGTCTCTTTGGTTGAATTACACTCAGCATCAAACATCTACTGTAAAGAAGGTTAACTGATATTCTGACACATTGAAGAAGAAATATTGCACTGTCTGTGACTAGAATATTCCGATTTCATCTAATTTGGGATTAATTTCCCAGCCCTAGTTTATATTTATCTTTTTATTTTATTTATTTATTTAGTGCACATATTGTTCCTTTGTATAAGAATTCACAGGTGCAGTTATTGTTACTTTTATGCTTGATGGAAATCACAAACAAAAGTTGTAAAAAATGTAAATATCGAGGTCACCAAAAGACTAAAAAATGCTCACACAAAATGTCATGTTTTTGTCCATTCTAGTAATTTTCCACTCTGGTTTTGACAATTTGGTACCATTTGTTACCCTCTGACTATTTTTTTTAAACTTTTCTCCATTTTTTTTTTTACCATTTTTTTGTTGCCCTTGGCTGTTTTTTTTTTTTACCAATTTTCACAACTTTTTGTCACTTTTTTCACCCTTTTTGCTACACCCCGTCTATTTTATGAAGTTTCTCTCAATTCTTTTGCCAATTTTTGTTGCTTTTTTTCCATTTTAGTCACTTTTCACTCGTCTTGGATAACCATTTGCTATCTTCAGACCATTTTTTAAGTTTAACAAACTTTCTTGCAATTTTTTATGTTGCCTTTTGGTGATTTTAGTCACTTTTCACCATTTTCTGTCACTATTTTGGTTATTTTTTTTTGCTACTTTTAGAGTATTTTCCAAGGTTTCTCCCATTTTTTTTTGCTTTTTGGCAATTTTTGCTACTTTAGACTACTTTTTTTATTGTCTTTATAACCTCCCTTTGCTGTTTTTCCCCATATATGATCATTTCTCCTGTAGTTTTCAAAAGTTTGTCTCTTTGGTTGAATTACACTCAGCATAAAACATCTACTGTAAAGAAGGTTAACTGATATTCTGACACATTGAAGAAGAAATATTGCCCTGTCTGTGACTAGAATATTCCGATTTCATCTAATTTGGGATTAATTTCCCAGCCCTAGTTTATATTTATCTTTTTATTTTATTTATTTATTTAGTGCACATACTGTTCCTTTGTATAAGAATTCACAAGTGCAGTTATTGTTACTTTTATGCTTGATGGAAATCACAAACAAAAGTTTAAAAAGAAAAAGCTGCAGAAAAGGTCAAAAATATCTAATTGAGAAAAAGGCTAAAAAATGTTCACACCAAATGTCATGTGATGGAACAGGAAAAAAACTTGTTTAAGTAAAACAGGAACTTTAATCAGTGTTTTTCTGTTTCCAAACTCTCAAGGCTGCAGCTGCTCTGCCTCATGGACGACGTGAATGCCGTCTGAATGTTTTTCTGCTGGAGGCTTCAAACGTCTCCACCTGCTGCTGCTGACGCTCAAAGACAATCACCATGGATCCATCCCAGCAGAAACACTTCACAGTCGTCGACTACGTCATATTCGGGGTTCTCCTCGCCGCCTCCATGGCCATCGGGCTGTATCACGCTCTGTCGGGCGGACGCCAGCGAACCACGCAGGAGTTTCTGATGGCCGACAGGAGCATGCACTGTCTCCCCGTGTCGCTGTCCCTCATCGCCTCATTCCAGTCCGCCGTGGCCATCATAGGCGTGCCGGCGGAAATCTACACCCACGGTACTCAGTACTGGTTCATCGGCTGCGCCTACATCCTGGGACTTCTCATTCCTGCTCACGTTTTCATTCCACTCTTCTACAGACTGCGTCTTTCCAGCGCTTACCAGGTGAAGAAGTTCAGTCTGTGCCAGTGATTCCCAAAGTTTTCCAGCTCAGGGTCATAAATATGGAGGCTACATAATACCAATTATATAAGTCTAATTCATAACAATGACCTGAAATGTCATAAAAAATAATTTAACAATGACCTGACATGTAGAAACTGGTTGATAATGTAACAAAAATGCCGAGCCTGAATTGTTATTTGTATAAAAAAAGGTAATAAAACCAAAAATATATTAACTGGTCGATTATACTTTAGAACAAAATTTTTGTTCAGCTGTTTTCAACTAATATTTCCCAATTTTTCTCTTTTATGTCAAGTTTTTGAACTACAGGATCCCCATTTTCTTTAAAAATATTGATTTTTTTCTTACCTGGAGGGTAAAAACTTGAGATGATAGAAAAAAACTGACTGTAATTTTGGAATCAGCATGTCCGTTTTAGTTTTAATCACCATGGATTTTTTTTTTTAAATTGTCCCCCAGTGTTTTGTAACAGATGATAATATCAAAAAGTGATAACTTTTACTTTTTATCAGTCTGTTATTACATTTTGGGGTTCGCTACTTTTTATTTCCCATCATATTTCAGCCTAAGCACTGTTCAGACAGCTCTGAAAAGTTATTTCATTTTGGGTTATATAACATTTTTAATTTTATATTGGGTCATTGTTACATATTGGACTCCAACAAACCCAGATTGATGTTTTTAAAATTCTTAAAAACACAACTGAGTATTAACATTTTCAACATATTTGTATCTTTATAAAAAAAAAAAAAAAAACATAAAAACAATATTATTTTGAAAATGATTTGGCGGCCCACTTGCAATACCTTCACGGCCCACCAGGGGTCCTCGAGCCACAGGTTGGGAATCACTGGTCTGTGCTTTTTAACAGGATTGACACAAGTTCATAATAACTGTGTTTTACCTCTGAAACCTAAAACTGTGGCGTTTGTTTTGTCTCTCAGTATCTTGAACTGCGCTTCAACAAAGTCGTGCGAATCTGTGGAACGTTGGCCTTCATTTTTCAGACGGTTGGTGACTTTTTGTCTCTGAAACACTAATGTAATGTACTTTAAAACATCTGAACTGAACGCAGACGTACAAACAGATTTATTGATTCTTGATAAAGCTCAGAAATTCATTAACCTCTGTTACAACTAACAACATTCACAGGTTTTGTCAAAACTACCAAACATTTAATTAAGATTGAAACCCAACACTTATAGAATCTGTTTTAAGTGTACAGACGATGAAAATAACTATCACTTTTTTATTTTACTTAATCTTAGAGCAGACAGGATTTCACATCTATGATACTTTTTTGTTGTTTGTTTGTTTTACTGTAATAAAATAACTATTTCATAACATTTATTCTCGACTGTCACTACAAAAAGTCAAATAAGGAGTTTTTCTTTTTCTATAGTGAATATGATTAATGAACAATTTTGTAAAATAACCTAATTGCTATTATTTTTCCCTGGATTACAATTGTGATTTATGGTGTGATTTTTTTGCTGTATTGCTGTATTGAAGGGGACAATATTTCTAAGACTTGCAGACAATGAAAACCCCAAATTCAGTGTATTATTACATAAGATCAAAGAGATTTTAAACAGAAATGTCAGGCCTTTGGAAAGTTTTACCACTTTCTGACCATTTTTAAGTTTTCTCCCAATTTTTAATGTCAATTTTTCCAATTATTTCCCAATTATCTTGCTGATTTTTGTTGCTTTATGTCCATTTAAGTCACTTTTCTCTCTTTTCTTGTCACTTTTGTATCATTTTTTACTGACTACTCTTTGTCTTGTTGCAGGTTATCTATATGGGAGTGTGTGTTTACACTCCTGCCTTTGCACTAAATGCAGGTGGGTCAATGACGTGACGTCCCTTTTTTTGTGTCCGAGTGCAATATTTCCTTAAATCATGAATTGAATATTTCATCACATGTATTTCTTTATTCTATGAAACCTGTATTTGAACACATCTTTAAACTATTAAAATATAACATGTTTTTTTGTGTTTTGGTTCCTCAAACCCCCAAAATGTCAGGTGGTGCAACCGTCCTGACAAGTATCCACAGTAATTAAACTCTAAAAATTGAATGTCAGTTATTGTAAATGGAAATTAAAAATACAGTGGCATTATTTTATGCTTGAACCTTTTTAAATAAAACATCCTTTGCAAATAAAAAGAATTTTAAAGCTGTTGAGAAATTTAAAAAACTTTTGTCCCGTAATTTTCACCTTGTCAAATGTCAGGGTGGTGCAACCGTAACATTAGACTTTTAT